>CM059562.1:35579042-35818497 GCA_030386875.1 Morinoia aosen
TAACATGTACAAATTACATGTATTTTCTTCCCAGTACTACTTTACTTTCCTGTCATCGCTGTAACCACATGTACAAATTACATGTATTTTTTCACAGTACTACTTTACTTTCCTGTCATCGCTGTAACCACATGTACAAATTACATGTATATTTTCCCAGTACTACTTTACTTTCCTGTCATCGCTGTAACCACATGTACAAATTACATGTATTTTTTCACAGTACTACTTTACTTTCCTGTCATCGCTGTAACCACATGTACAAATTACATGTATATTTTCCCAGTACTACTTTACTTTCCTGTCATCGCTGTAATAACATGTACAAATTACATGTATTTTCTTCCCAGTACTACTTTACTTTCCTGTCATCGCTGTAACCACATGTACAAATTACATGTATTTTTTCACAGTACTACTTTACTTTCCTGTCATCGCTGTAACCACATGTACAAATTACATGTATATTTTCCCAGTACTACTTTACTTTCCTGTCATCGCTGTAACCACATGTACAAATTACATGTATTTTTTCACAGTACTACTTTACTTTCCTGTCATCGCTGTAACCACATGTACAAATTACATGTATTTTTTCACAGTACTACTTTACTTTCCTGTCATCGCTGTAACCACATGTACAAATTACATGTATATTTTCCCAGTACTACTTTACTTTCCTGTCATCGCTGTAACCACATGTACAAATTACATGTATTTTTTCCCAGTAGTCCTACTACTTTACTCTCCTGTCATCGCTGTAACCACATGTACAAATTACATGTTTTTTTTCACAGTACTACTTTACTTTCCTGTCATCGCTGTAACCACATGTACAAATTACATGTATATTTTCCCAGTACTACTTTACTTTTCTGTCATCGCTGTAACCACATGTACAAATTACATGTATTTTTTCACAGTACTACTTTACTTTCCTGTCATCGCTGTAACCACATGTACAAATTACATGTATTTTTACCCAGTACTACTTTTCTTTCCTGTCATCGCTGTAATAACATGTACAAATTACATGTATTTTCTTCCCAGTACTACTTTACTTTCCTGTCATCGCTGTAATAACATGTACAAATTACATGTATTTTCTTCCCAGTACTACTTTACTTTCCTGTCATCGCTGTAACCACATGTACAAATTACATGTATTTTTTCACAGTACTACTTTACTTTCCTGTCATCGCTGTAATAACATGTACAAATTACATGTATTTTCTTCCCAGTACTATTTTATACTTTCCTGTCATCGCTGTAACCACATGTACAAATTACATGTATATTTTCCCAGTACTACTTTACTTTCCTGTCATCGCTGTAACCACATGTACAAATTACATGTATATTTTCCCAGTACTACTTTACTTTCCTGTCATCGCTGTAACCACATGTACAAATTACATGTATATTTTCCCAGTACTACTTTACTTTCCTGTCATCGCTGTAACCACATGTACAAATTACATGTATTTTTTCACAGTACTACTTTACTTTCCTGTCATCGCTGTAACCACATGTACAAATTACATGTATATTTTCCCAGTACTACTTTACTTTCCTGTCATCACTGTAATAACATGTACAAATTACATGTATTTTCTTCCCAGTACTACTTTACTTTCCTGTCATCGCTGTAACCACATGTACAAATTACATGTATTTTTTCACAGTACTACTTTACTTTCCTGTCATCGCTGTAACCACATGTACAAATTACATGTATATTTTCCCAGTACTACTTTACTTTCCTGTCATCGCTGTAACCACATGTACAAATTACATGTATTTTTTCCCAGTACTACTTTACTCTCCTGTAATCGCTGTAACCACATGTACAAATTACATGTATTTTTTCACAGTACTACTTAACTTTCCTGTCATCGCTGTAACCACATGTACAAATTACATGTATTTTTTCACAGTACTACTTAACTTTCCTGTCATCGCTGTAACCACATGTACAAATTACATGTATTTTTTCACAGTACTACTTTACTTTCCTGTCATCGCTGTAACCACATGTACAAATTACATGTATATTTTCCCAGTACTACTTAACTTTCCTGTCATCGCTGTAACCACATGTACAAATTACACGTATTTTTTCACAGTACTACTTTACTTTCCTGTCATCGCTGTAACCACATGTACAAATTACATGTATATTTTCCCAGTACTACTTTACTTTCCTGTCATCGCTGTAATAACATGTACAAATTACATGTATTTTCTTCCCAGTACTACTTTACTTTCCTGTCATCGCTGTAACCACATGTACAAATTACATGTATTTTTTCACAGTACTACATTACTTTCCTGTCATCGCTGTAACCACATGTACAAATTACATGTATTCTCTTCACAGTACTACTTTACTTTCCTGTCATCGCTGTAACCACATGTACAAATTACATGTATTCTCTTCCCAGTACTACTTTACTTTCCTGTCATCGCTGTAACCACATGTACAAATTACATGTATTTTCTTCCCAGTACTACTTTACTTTCCTGTCATCGCTGTAACCACATGTACAAATTACATGTATTTTTTCACAGTACTACATTACTTTCCTGTCATCGCTGTAACCACATGTACAAATTACATGTATTTTCTTCCCAGTACTACTTTACTTTCCTGTCATCGCTGTAACCACATGTACAAATTACATGTATTCTCTTCCCAGTACTACTTTTCTTTCCTGTCATCGCTGTAACCACATGTACAAATTACATGTATTCTCTTCCCAGTACTACTTTACTTTCCTGTCATCGCTGTAACCACATGTACAAATTACATGTATTTTCTTCCCAGTACTACCTCACTTTCCTGTCATCGCTGTAACCACATGTACAAATTACATGTATTTTTTCACAGTACTACATTACTTTCCTGTCATCGCTGTAACCACATGTACAAATTACATGTATTCTCTTCCCAGTACTACTTTACTTTCCTGTCATCGCTGTAACCACATGTACAAATTACATGTATTCTCTTCCCAGTACTACTTTACTTTCCTGTCATCGCTGTAACCACATGTACAAATTACATGTATTTTCTTCCCAGTACTACTTTACTTTCCTGTCATCGCTGTAACCACATGTACAAATTACATGTATTCTCTTCCCAGTACTACTTTACTTTCCTGTCATCGCTGTAACCACATGTACAAATTACATGTATTCTCTTCCCAGTACTACTTTACTTTCCTGTCATCGCTGTAACCACATGTACAAATTACATGTATTCTCTTCCCAGTACTACTTTACTTTCCTGTCATCGCCTTGCGGCTGCAAAATTTGTATTAATGTATTGAAATAATCTTTCGTTCAATTAACGTAATTGTGGGGGCTTCAAAAACCAACCCTGGAAACATAAAATTTCGTTTTTTCTTCAAATTAGCAATTAAAAAAAAAAATACAAACATATGTAAAAACCAATGACATCGTATGTTGTAAACTCATTTATTTATTCTGCTTAAACAATTATTTCATATTTACGAAACATATTCAATAAATTCAAAATGTTTATTTTAGGGGTGGCAATGTTATTTTTAATTCGATTGAAATACAAGTGTCTTCAGGTCGGAATACTATTATCGATGAAGTGTATAATTAGACAGATATATTTTGATACATCACTTCTCATCTGTTCAATTAGCCTCCAACATTGAATATATTCTTTCCATGCGAGCAATTCATCTCACTGTAGTCTGCTTGTCGATGTCTGCAAGGCTCGGTCTGCATCTCAAATGAGTAGAATAAGACAAAACTGAGCCTAACAACTTTATGAAAAGTACATTTTACATAATATTTGCATCTTATTGTATCTTAGCGCTGCTTTACGCAGGGTTCATGCGATATTACTTCATTTGCCTTATTTTCTAATAATATCATATTAATTATATCATACACCTTTGACAAAGTTACACACATTACTTAACACAAATTGCACTAACTCTAATCAATCCTCTTATCACTCGGCCTGGTACACATAGAATAAAATAAAACCATTTATACCTGAAATAAGAATATACGCTCTGCGTGAACGCGCAAAGTTCAGAAAATAGTTGCTGTTGTTCCGATGGCTTGATGGCTAACTTAATTACCTAAATCGAAATTACCTTAACTTAATTATCTATTTAAGGGCCAACAAAAATTTTGAATATGATTAATCTAAATCAGAATGATTATTGTAGTCTAAATGAGCATGTCTATTGTCATCTAAATAAGCATGTCCATTGCAGTCCAAAAGAGCATGTATATTGTAGTCTAAATGAGCGTGTCTATTGTAGTCTAAATGAGCATGTCTATTGTAGTCTAAATGAGAACGGCTATCGTAATGTACATCAGCCAAACAACCCACCTTACCCTTAGCTCGCCCGCCACAACCCACTTAACCCCAGCTCGCCCACCACACCCCACCTAACCCCCAGATCGCCCACCAGACCCCACCACACGTACAGTCGCACACATGCTGCACATAAGGAGCGTCAAGTGCTGTAGACGGGACAGAAGCATGGAGCAAGGATATATGGAGGGAGCATAGCGCACTCCGATCGGGCTCAATTTGGCTGCAAAAGTTGAAACACTCGGGCAAGCTCTATGCCCGATTCTGAGCCAACCACAGACGCTTGGCTGAAGTTGCTCCACCCACCTTCCCTACAACCCTTCTTCTCAATGGCTGTCATTTTCCAAAGCAAGATTAGTACCTCACCCCAAGTCAAAGGGTGAGGTGCGCGTGCAAGTCGCTCTAATTTGTTATAATCAAGGGCCTGTAATCTTTATAGTTTTCAACTCTTAATGTATCTTTGCTAGTAATTTTGATATTATTGAGTGTCTTCAAGTGACGAAACACAATTTGTTATCTTTCGGAGTCTTAGAATCCCAAATTAATCATTAACGACTGAATGATTAATTAAACAGCTGGAAGAGCATTCAGCGAGCGCGTGCGCACTCTATCGTAGTTGGTAGGTAACTGGCTTCCGTGCTGACGTCACACTCGTGAGACGGCTATTGGTTACCACAGACACAGGAGAAATCTCAAAAACTGGTTCGCTTCACAGACGGCTATGCTCCCTCCATATATACTCCCTCCATGGACAGGAGCGTCACCAGTACTGAAGAATTTCAGCTAGGATTGCTTCATATATAGGACACGTTATAGTGGTGGCACTAATGCCCGGGATAAGACGACTTATTCAAGAATATGATGGTTCTCGAAATTACGGTTTTGTATCCTGAAATTTTGTTACTCATCATTTAGGCTATAAAGAATTCGAATTTGTAACAATATATACACCATATATTAATAATGAAAATTTTCTTGCAAAATACATAGTTTTTAAAAACTATATTCTGAGGAAGTCCATCGAACTTGGATTTCCTCAATTGAAACGGTAACAAAAATATTTTTGACATCATTCATTGATCATAATTTCCACACATATGTCATTGAATGACAGGAAGAATTCGTCCCTCCATTCCCACACCATCAAGGCATCCCGAGAACTTACCTACCAAACTGTACTACCTTAACCCAACAACAGAATGTCAACGCCCGTACGTAATTTGCCATACCTGCCTACGACGCAGTACAGGTTTGTGATTCAATCTTCTATGGAGTCTGGCATGACTCTCATAAATATATTTATCGCATTTAAGCTGGGTTTACACGGAGGGTGACTTCCCCAGGGTGACGCCCCCACCCTACCCCTCTCACCCGCTCAAGCTTCCCCACTTGCGTTTAGACGGAGGGTGAGATGCCCAGGGTGCCGAAATTGGTGCGTTCAGAAAATGTACAAATTCCCCTTACAAAAATGAATTTTAATTTTTCTTGGGTGAGAATTTTATTATGGGCAACTTCATAAAAAGGGATCTATTGATTTCGAATGACAATAATTGCAAAATAAATGTAGGCAACCCCACAAACTATGTCAATATAAATGAGATTTATTTTGGTGCTGCTGCACAAAGCATTCTCCTGGGAAATGTCAACAAAATATGTACCAAAAAACTAGAAGAGTTTGGATTGGAAGATCTTAATAAATGTAATTCAATAACACCATATTCAATGCATTTCTCCAATTTCGTGAAAGAAGAGCAGCATGAAAAGATAAAGATGAAGTGGCGAGAACTGTTTGTTTAAGATGCTCCTTTCAAGACAGAAATTGTGTCTGAAAAATTCTGGTACGCAGCTTTGTTACTCGCTGCTTCCCGAGTAAATTACAGCTTTTGTCAATACCGCTTTATTTTGCGGCAGCTAGAGAATTTTTTGACCTTAACTACATAAAAACAAAAAACAAGATTTCGTTAAAATGAGCAAGACTAAATGCACGAATGCGATCAAAATTTACGTTAGAGAACATAGATTGCACAAATTGGAACCATCACGGTAGCTTAGTCAACAAATGAATTAAAAAAAATTGGCAGATGAAGGAAGAAGAGGAGGAAAAAATTTCATCCAAACAGGAAAAGTAGGCAAAACCCTAAAATTTTCGTTTTATTGCTAGTTTAATATATTTGGTACACTTTAACAATTTTTGGTACGTTTTCATGGAGGTTTTATTCAATCAGAAAAAAAATCGGCAACCCTGGAGATAACAGTGACTGAGTGAGGATGTCGAAATGTAATTCAAGGTACGTGCAAAAAAGAAGGTGCTATTTTTAACATGTAAACTATTTCACGGAGGCCGGCATAAGATATCAACGTATTCGTGGAGAATTCAAGAATTACTTCTTAAACGAAGGCCAAGTGCCTTGGCAGAAACGAATGTGTCAATTGGTTGAATAAGGAATGGAGGCAAATCAATAAAACTTCGCGCAGATATAGCTTCTTTTATGACGTTATTGTTAATGCCCAAACTAAGGAATAACGAAATATAACTTGCCCAGCAGATGTATATAAAGACCAAAATAAATGAAATATGCGCGATGGAGTCTGATAACAGGAAATAGAAATAAGTAAAAAAATTATATCAGTCTAAGTCCTATCACGAGCCATCTTGTGTTAATAATAGCATGACAGCGAACAATTTGTGTTACTATTGTTAGAGGTAATTACTTTTGAATTAGATCGAAATTCATTTCAGCTACAGATCATTTCAGCGATAGTTCTTGATAAAAAAAATTATATTTACAGCCGTAATAAATACAATCAGACTGACGCTTTGCTTTCAATAAATCTATCAATGTGAAAACTTTAGCCTTCAGCCACTTTTCCAGATCAGGAGAGACTTTTTGGATTGAGATTACGCATGAGAACATGACGACAGAGCAGCCAAGACATACATCCTACCCTCAAGACTGTCTGGAGCGCACTGTCTCTCCGTCGTTCCACAGGCAGTCCCAGCATGTGGGGCAGCAGCGTCGACACGCATGGGGTAGTAGTGGGAGGCGATAGACCGGGGGATTGGGGTTTTTTTGAAGAGGCGGGGAGGGAGAGAGGGCGTTGCCCCGGGGAAGTCACCCTCCGTGTAAACCCAGCTTTATCGAACACAAGTGAAGTAGCTACGATGCTTCACACTTTAGTCGGACAAATCTTACCTCACATTTTATCATGAATGGTTGTCATAGATCAGGAAACTTGATTTTTTGCTAACACGTTTTTTCCTTTTATTATTCAACGAATAAAATTTGTAAGCACTTTGATATTCCGAATGTCATATCGAACACTATATTTGTCAAACCTTGTTTCTAAAACTTGTTTCTACGACTTGTTTCTACGAATTGTTTCTACAACTTGTTTCTACAACTTGTTTCTACAATTTGTTTCTACAACTTGTTTATACAACTTATTCCTACAACTTGTTTCTACAATTTGTTTCTACAACTTGTTCTACAACTTGTTTCTACAATTTGTTTCTACAACTTGTTTATACAACTTGTTCCCAAAACTTGTTTCTACAATTTGTTTCTACAACTTGTTTCTACAATTTGTTTCTACAACTTGTTTATACAACTTGTTTTTACAACTTGTTTCTACAACTTGTTTCTATAACTTGTTTATACAACTTGTTTCTGCAACTTGTTTCTACAACTTGTTTATACAACTTGTTTCTGCAACTTGTTTCTGTAACTTGTTTCTACTACTTGTTTATTTAACTTGTTTCTACAACTTGTTTCTGTAACTTGTTTCTACAACTAGTTTATACAACTTGTTTCTGCAACTTGTTTCTACTACTTGTTTCTACAACTAGTTTCTACAACTTGTTTCTACAACTTGTTTCTATAACTTGTTTCTACAGCTTGTTTCTACAACTTGTTTCTGCAACTTGTTTCTACTACTTGTTTCTACAACTTGTTTATACAACTTGTTTATACAACTTGTTTCTACAACTTGTTTATACAACTTGTTTCTACAACTTGTTTATACAACTTGTTTCTACTACTTGTTTCTACAACTTGTTTCTACAACTTGTTTCTACTACTTGTTTATACAACTTGTTTCTGCAACTAGTTTCTGCTACTTGTTTATACAAGTTGTTTCTACTACTTGTTTCTACAACTTGTTTATACAACTTGTTTCTACAACTTGTTTATAGAACTTGTTTCTACTACTTGTTTCTACAACTTATTTCTGCAACTTGTTTCTACTACTTGTTTCTACAACTTGTTTTCTACAACTTGTTTCTACAACTTGTTTCTGCAACTTGTTTCTACAACTTGTTTCTACAACTTGTTTATACAACTTGTTTCTACAACTTGTTTCTACAACTCGTTTATACAACTTGTTTATACAACTTGTTTATACAACTTGTTTGTACAACTTGTTTCTACAACTTGTTTCTACAACTTGTTTCTACAACTTGTTTCTACAACTTGTTTCTACAACTTCAAAATTATTGATAAATGACTAAATTTTTTTGAAACGAATATTGAGTTATTGCTTCATTCACACATGTTGATTTCTGAGTGCAGCAGCGCGCAACAACGATAACTTGACAACCGAGGCAGGACAACAACGATAACTGAACAACACTGGCAGGACAGCAACGATAACTTGACAACACTGGCAGGACAACAACACAAATGTTGTATACCAAACAACACAACACAGGTAGAACAACAACACAAATGTTGTACACCAAACAACACAACACAGGCAGGACAACAACACAAATGTTGTACACCAAACAACACAACACAGGCAGGACAACAACACAAATGTTGTACACCAAACAACACAACATAGGCAGGACAACAACACAAATGTTGTACACCAAACAACACAACACAGGCAGGACAACAACACAAATGTTGTACACCAAACAACACAACACAGGTAGAACAACAACACAAATGTTGTACACCAAACAACACAACACAGGCAGGACAACAACACAAATGTTGTACACCAAACAACACAACACAGGCAGGACAACAACACAAATGTTGTACACCAAACAACACAACACAGGCAGGACAACAACACAAATATTGCACACCAAACAACACAACACAGGCAGGACAACAACACAAATGTTGTACACCAAACAACACAACACAGGCAGGACAACAACACAAATGTTGTACACCAAACAACACAACACAGGCAGGACAACAACACAAATGTTGTACACCAAACAACACAACACAGGCAGGACAACAACACAAATGTTGTACACCAAACAACACAACACAGGCAGGACAACAACACAAATATTGCACACCAAACAACACAACACAGGCAGGACAACAACACAAATGTTGTACACCAAACAACACAACACAGGCAGGACAACAACACAAATGTTGTACACCAAACAACACAACACAGGCAGGAAAACAACCCAAATATTGCACACCAAACAACACAACACAGGCATGACAACAACACAAATGTTGTACACCAAACAACACAACACAGGCAGGACAACAACACAAATGTTGTACACCAAACAACACAACACAGGCAGGACAACAACACAAATGTTGTACACCAAACAACACAACACAGGCAGGACAACAACACAAATGTTGTACACCAAACAACACAACACAGGCAGGACAACAACACAAATGTTGTACACCAAACAACACAACACTGGCAGGACAACAACACAAATGTTGTACACCAAACAACACAACACAGGCAGGACAACAACACAAATGTTGTACACCAAACAACACAACACAGGCAGGACAACAACACAAATGTTGTACACCAAACAACACAACACTGGCAGGACAACAACACAAATGTTGTACATCAAACAACACAACACAGGCAGGACAACAACACAAATGTTGTACACCAAACAACACAACACTGGCAGGACAACAACACAAATGTTGTACACCAAACAACACAACACAGGCAGGACTACAACACAAATGTTGTACACCAAACAACACAACACAGGCAGGACAACAACACAAATGTTGTACATCAAACAACACAACACAGGCAGGACAACAACACAAATGTTGTACACCAAACAACACAACACTGGCAGGACAACAACACAAATGTTGTACACCAAACAACACCACACAGGCAGGACTACAACACAAATGTTGTACACCAAACAACACAACACTGACAGGACAACAACACAAATGTTGTACACCAAACAACACAACACAGGCAGGACTACAACACAAATGTTGTACACCAAACAACACAACACAGGCAGGACAACAACACAAATGTTGTACATCAAACAACACAACACTGGCAGGACAACAACACAAATGTTGTACACCAAACAACACAACACTGGCAGGACAACAACACAAATGTTGTACACCAAACAACACAACACAGGCAGGACTACAACACAAATGTTGTACACCAAACAACACAACACTGGCAGGACAACAACACAAATGTTGTACACCAAACAACACAACACAGGCAGGACTACAACACAAATGTTGTACACCAAACAACATACAACATTGAATGGCTGAGAAATGATCAGCAAGTTTCCTCGGTTATTTGCGTCCACCCAATAAACGTTTCACATTTTTTATGTCCATAAAAAGTATCAGTAAGAGTAACTGATTTATTATCACAATGATCGTTCAGTTGCCTCATTGGCTGCAGTAAATGTAGATTGTGCGTAAAGACTGCGCTGACTTGTGCTTTTGTCGCGTGCAACTGTGTCTGGCGGCGTGTTGTTGTGCTGTTGTTGTTGGTGGTATTATTACTGTTGGTTTTGGTATTGTTGCTGTTGCTGGCGTAATTGGTCCGTCACATATACATAACTTTATAGAACTCTGTTGTTTTATTTCCTTATTCCTGTACTAAAATGTTTTCGTTAGTCGTGTGTGGCAATACTTGTTGTTTACGCTCGTGAGTATATGATGGCAACACTGTCTTGCGTAGTTAGGTTTTCGTACTGTTCCAGGGGCAAGAAAAAAGAAAGAAAGAAAAGAAAAATGTTTATTTCCAAGTTGTCACATGAGATACATGCCAACATATTGGCTTTTAAAAGTTTCTTAAATATAGGGCATCCTAAACAAATGTTCCATACGAGGAGTACTAATTGACAAACCATCCGAGGTGTACAAGTAGATGAGCCATACGAGGCATAATAATAGACAAACTATACGAGGTGTACTAATAGACAAACTGTCAGAGGTGTACAAGTAGATAGACAAAACGAGGCATATTAATTGACAAAATATGCGAGGCGTACTAATAGACAAACCATTCGTGGTGTGCTAGTAGTCTAACAAAAGTTCTATACTAGGAGTACTAATTGACAAACCATCCGAGGTGTACAAATAGATAAGCCATACGAGGCATAATAATAATAGGCAAACTATACGAGGTGTACTAATAGACAAGCTATCAGAGGTGTACGAAATAGATAGACCATACGAGGCATATTATACAAAATATACGAGGCGTACTAATAGACAAACCACACGTGGCTTGCCAATAGTCTATCTCTGTCAAGGGTAGTTGAATGAGAAATGAAAAATATGCCCTAAAAATTATGGGAAATAATTCCCATACAATCGTTTTCAGCGAAGGAATAGAAAAATAGAAGTAAGGTTTAATTAGTCAAAGTTTTTATTAGATCCACCCTTATATCGAGTGATTTAACGACATGAACGTAACGAACACAGTGAACGCAAACGCAACTCTTAATATTTAATTTCAAGTACAATTTAAGTTTTACGGCTAGCATTCGCTAACCAGATAATTGCCTTTTTTAAAAAAACACTTTATTAAGTTGATTAAAAGTTAGGGCGAGTTAAAAGTCCGCTTATGCCTTGGGCGTTAAAAAAGTTAGCAGGCGCCGTCAAGGACCACAGTCCAGGGCGCTGTCGTGGCGAGCTCGAGACAACGGGCGCAGGCAGCAATAGGAGGCGAGGAACGTCGGCTCCACGAGAAGGGCTGAATTCTAAGAACACGTAGACCCTTAGTTCCGAACAGAGGTGACACCTCAAGCAGTGGCGGGCAGAGGGTGAGTAACGCCGCGACTCAAGAAAAGGGCTGGAATGGTAGATAGAACCCCGCGTCGACACCTCTGGCACACGCTCCACCCTCAACTGCTAGGAAACAGAAATATTAGCGAAAGTCAAGGCGAAACAACGCAACTAATCAGTTAATTTCAAGTATTACGCAAATGCAACCTAATCATTAAAGTCCGACTAGATATATACCTCAAAGCAACGGAGAGGCTAGCCTGTTAGAAGTTAGCTGGAACAGCTGAAACCCGGCTGCGGCAAAGTCAGCACCAGCAGAAGCCTCCTCCGGAGTATACTATAAAAAAAACGTACAACCTTAAACCCCGAACAAACCACGAAATTAATAAGGACAATATTTCAATTAAGAAGCAACATCACCAATGACAATGAAAATGACAACACAATTGCAAGTAAAGCAACTAACCTGAGTTTTTAATGCACTCAGTGACGAAACGTTCAGACAGAAGGTTTAATCAAGGAAATTTAGAAGAAATCAGTAAGAGATTAAGTGCTTCAAGCGGAAAGACAGTAAGAATAGTAAAGAGATTTTAGGTACTTGAGAAAGAAGTTAAATAGAAGATCGCTCTGATCCAGGCTAATTTAGCCCATCAAAAAGACGAACGACTTCAATAGCAATATTAATTGTTATAGTAATTAACGTCGCAAGGACGAGTTAAGAGTTAATTCATTGAAGTCTCAATGTTAATTTTAAATAATTTTACTTGCTTGAAGCACCATAGGAAAATTGACACGATAGTCTACAAAATAAAAGTAAAGAAATAATAGCACAGGCACACAAAATAATAGACAGAGAAAAAGCAGTCAGGAAGAGGGTAGAGGGTCTTAGCCTGAACTGGGTGCCACGGAACTAGCCGCGAACCCCATCACCGAAGCGTAGGCCGACGATGAAACACGCCTTTGTAAAGGCATAAACGGACGGATAAAAATGGCAGCTTAAACACCAAGTTAATCACTGCTTAAATCGACATAACGTCATTAGAGAGTTGAGCTAACATCAGCTCTTAGAGGAATCAAAATCAAGTCTAGTCAAGGCTGCTAAATGAAAATTCCGTACCTACGACCTCACCTGCCACCCTACCAAAACATCTGAGCAACGACCAGCGAACGGCACCCCGACACCTACGCGGAAAGGTTGGAAGAGAAAAGACACCTCGGACACACCCAAACCGTAGTGGGGAAAATTTTCCCACAAAATATGCAAAGCCCTATCACCACCAAAAACATATTTCATATCTTCTCGATATTCACCACATCATGCGGACATGGGTGCATGGGATAAAATAGAGATACAGTGTAAGCCGGTTACCACTCATGATTGACAAATATCTACAAAATATTGGTAGAAATGGGTAAACAAATATATATTCAATATCAAAAATTCATAGCTTGCACAACATACGGACAGAAAGATAATTTTACTACGATTCATATGCTCAAATTGCACTTTATTTCATTAATTATATATGACATTAATCCGATTCACAGAAACGCCCTCTGGGGAAATGATAGATCTATTTTTGAATCATTTCGCTATTGCAATAAAATTTATTAATCGAATGGTTTTTGCGTAAAGAAATGAAATAGAAACATGTATATCTATTTATGTAGATACATATATATACCTACACACGTACACACACATATTAATATATATACTCATTGAAAATAAAATATTAGAAAAAAATACATATATAAGATAAAAGATAGAAGCAACCTACCATCTACTACACAGAAAATGACAGCTGAGCTCACTGTAATCCTAAGAAATTTTTCGCAAAAAAATAACTAAAAGGAAGAGAAGACTTCGAAAAACATAAAAATGAGCTGTTTTTTAATTTCTTCACAGAAATTTTTAAGAAAAATCAGGTTATAGTCAAGAAGCAACACAACTCTTCAGCATTATACGGACATGTGTACGTGGGATAAAATGGAGTAACATTGTGGCCGGATATCACATCTGAGTGGAGAATATTCACAAAAGTGGCACATATAGGAAGATTAGGCCTTGATCCAAAATGATAATTTTGATTACAGAAATTTAGAGTTTTTTCCGATTTGAAAGTTCAGTGCTAGTGTGCGCTGAACGCACGGAAAAAAATAAAAATAAAAAGACTAAATGCAATGGTTAAATTATCCCTTTCCCCCCAGCTTAGCCGATAATCGATTGAAAGCATCTTTGAGAATGATTTTGAAATAGCGAGACAACGTTAGCCAAAAATTTAATTCATTATAAACTTTGCACAACCCTCACATCTATAAACCTGTTTATTGGTGTACACACAAAATGTATTTCATGGTATATTTGTCATACGGACGTTAAATATTAATTAATACAGAAAAGAGAAAGAAATAACAAAATAAAGATGAGGAAATACTCCTAATTATGGAAAGAACGTTCGTTCTGCTGCACTGAAACTGACGGCTGTGGTGCTCATTGTTGTCGACAGAAATAAGTAAGATGAATATACGAATCGCTTAGCAAACGTAAAATGAAATAGTTTCTAAATTTCTAACAGAAATTTCAGGGAAAATTAAAATTTCTGATAGATGGGAAGTTCACACCGAGATGCTGCAGGCCCTATGACAGAGATGCAAAATGACGTGACACATTTACTCTAAATTCTTTTCCAGTTTTAGAGTTTTTGATATGCTGGGGAAGCTTGTTCCACAAAAAAGCTCCAGAAACTGAGAGAGCTTTTTGTCCCACGTTAGATGAACGGTAACTGACTAAAACATCGTTCCTCCGGTTTGGTCTTTCGTTTGGGATATTAGATGGAAAAATTTTTACCACCTCTGCATTACTTTGGGGGAGGTTCAGAGAGGAGAATACTCGTCGAGCTTTCTGGATCATGAATCTGTTCGGTATTGGGATCCAGTCGAGTTTTCTTAAAAGAGGGGTGACATGATCGTATTTATTGAAATTTCCTTTGCATACCACTTTGGCGGCGAAGTTTACACATTTTTGCAACTCTTCCTGACGACATTTAGGTAAGTCTCCCCACACAAGACTGCAGTAGTCCAGACGCGATAAAACTAAAGACTGAATCACTAATAATCTAGATTTTTCGTCAAGTGTGTTCTTTATACGATGAAAGAACATTAAGGTTCCGTTAATTTTGTTGCACATTGTTTCGACGTGTGAATTGAAAGTCATATTTTTGTCGTGATAAAGTTATATTAGGCATACACATTTAAAAAAAAAAAAAATCACGTAAAACTTTAGGTGATATGTTCATGGCACATTTTATTTTTGGGCTAAATCCCGT
This sequence comes from Morinoia aosen, assembly GCA_030386875.1. NCBI lineage: Eukaryota > Metazoa > Arthropoda > Malacostraca > Amphipoda > Talitridae > Morinoia > Morinoia aosen. Next base: position 35,594,771 of record CM059562.1, read on the forward strand.
GACGCTGAGGAATGTAGACCGTTAAGCCGAAGCGTGGGAGCCAGCGCCGCAGATGCGAAGGGGAACTTCGAAGGGGTGAGGTGACGCTTGAGGGTTAGCCTATCACGAGAGGATACGTCACGTTCAGCTTGACGCAGGGGACACGTCAGAGGTGACGCGTTAGAAGCACCAATCGCGCGATGCCACGTCACTAACAATTTGAGCGGGTAGCCCGCACCAGCTACAATGAGCGTCCTTTGTGCGGCGGGGGTATTTAAGCAGAGCAAGCGCGGGGACCGGCCTATTTGACCGGTGCAGTGACAAGATGTAGGCTTTCTGACGGCCAGAGGGAAGGTGAGAATACGTGGTTTAATTTAGTGATAGTTCATATGGAGTCATCGAAACGTAGTACGTCTAACTTCTGGACGCAGTGATTTTGCCAAGTATAGTCATTTGCATTGTTGATTACATTTATTATCTCAAACAGGATGCCTTGAGTTTGACTTTTTGTATGAGGGTAAAATGATAATTTTTCAACGGGGAATTGTGTTGAGACGGCATTTATTATTGAAGTGCAGGCTTTATGTTTTTATGTAACAAAGTACTTAGTGATTTGTTTTGTGAAGCGGGGCAAAATGCTCATCCGGATTGATTTCAGAGGGAAATAAATTATGATTGATTGTGAGAATTAAAGGGGAGTAAAGCATTAGTTCAATTAATACAATGTGAAGTAGGCATACTGCAGGGAATAAAGACTCAAATAGAGCTATATAATCATGATGCACATTGTTCGCAGGGGAGGTTGGGGAAACTGGCCAACGCGGCAGGCGTAGTGCCGCGGCCGGTGGCTCCACACAACCGTGGTGCAGGGCTGCTGCTGGGCGTTCTTAACCTCGCAGAGATTCCACGTCGGCCCGATATTCAGCAGTAAAAATTTTCCCAAGGATGCTTGATAGCCGAGGTTGGCAACAACGCAAGCACGCTGCACAGTGCAAATCCATTTTGGCGCGCAGTGTGTGATATGAATTAGGCAGCACGGGATGCTTGATAGCCGAGGTTGGCAACAACGCAAGCACGCTGAACAGTGCAAATCCATTTGGCGCGCAGTGTGTAATATGAATTAGGCAGCCCGTGGTGTTTAATAGCCGAGGTTCTAACCCATGTTTGACGTGACCATGCATTTATGTGTGAACTGACTAGAATATTCATTTCGTGTGTCTAAATTTTTAAAGTGCCATGTCGCAAATCATTAGCATCTTGCCTGAGGGCTCTGGTGCGAATATGAGTGTTGTGATATATATGTTTCCCTGTGTCATCTCAATGTGTGCAGTTGAAAAATAAAGGTGCTAATCTTTGATGACCATTACTCTCCATGACTAATTATGTGGGTAGCTGGCGAGCAGAAAGGTGTGCATTTTATTTATTTTACGGAGGTTGCAAGTCCTCCTACGTTACGTGCTTAACCGGCATTGTATCGTGACAGGGAAAATGAACGTACACTCTGTGAGCCTGATACCAACATATTGGCATGGAATTTAGTTAAAACATTTACAGTGCTTAAAATTTTGTTACGTCACATACCCTTCGAGAAAATCATTAACCATTAAAGTTCGTTATAACAAGTGCTCGCGATTAAACAGCAATTTCTTCCTGTGCCATTTCAATGTGTTGCTTGGAGGGCTGCCCAATTTTAAAAGGCAAATTTTACAGCCTAGAAGGAGAGGCGGCCGACGGCAATAAAATGAGAGTTTGTGGTTGTGGCCAAGCATTCTCTGGAATGTCTAAGAGTGCTTGCGAAGACAAGTAAATTTGAAGGATGTCTTGGCAGTGAAACTTTCTTTATACGATGAACGATTCATGTATTAATATTGCATTCTTGGCTCAAATTTGTCATAACTTTAATTGCATCAGTTAAAATATTTCTTCTTGTTGAATTCACACTTCAAGTTATGTGGTAGAGTTTGATGTTGCTGAAATATGTTGTATTTTCTTAGGCTTTCAAGAACCATCACAAGCTTGTCAAGTGCTGAAGTGAGTTATCATAATTAAATTTACATTCTTCAGCTGAATTTACAGTTAAATTCTTTGTGAGTAGGAATAGTCGGTGTGCGTGAATAAATAAAATCTGCCGCTTTCAATTTTGCTGAGACAGGGCTACCACTAAAAAATTCTTCCAATATCTCTTGATCAAGCACAGAATGAAATTCTGTGATCAGCACAATGGGAGCCTAATATCTATGTGATGAGCATAAGAATAAACTCTCTCTCAAGATTGAATTCTCTATCATTTCAATGCCTAGATGTGTTCTCTGGGTTAGCTCTTTAAACATTAAATTTAGTCGAACAAGTGCCCGAAATTAAACAGATATTTCTTCCTGTACCTTTTTTTTGCTCGTGTTATTTAGCGAGCTACCTGTATTTCTGTATGGAAATTTTTTCCCTCAGCGTTTTTAGCATTTTCAGCTGTCTCAAAATTTTATGATTGTTGTATTAACCATTCGAGTAAAGCATTAATTATCAACTTGTGTCGAATGAGTGCTCAATGTCATACACAATTTTACATGTGCCATTACCTTACATTCACGTTGTGTGCAGCCGAATCTTTTGGGTAAATATGCCGCGGCTTGAGACCGGCCGAGCTTTCTGTGGGCCAGGCTGAAAAATTTCTTAAAGCTGTGGTTAGACCTTTTTTTTTCGGGGAACTAATTAAAGTGAGCCCGTCAGAGTAGCATTGTCTATTGCTGTCATAGTCTGGTGCTGTTTCGAAGTGCGTATATATTACCAACATCACACGCGTTGCGTATTTATCATTGATGGGAAGTGCCTACATTAAAACATTATTAAACATTGCTTGCGCGGTGAATTTTATCCGAATGTTCTCTGTGATGATTTGCGGTTGCTGGAAATTTTGTGTGTTGTCGTGTGAACTTGTTTCCATAGTAAATTTCTAACGAGCCTTAGCAATGTGATGCATACCTTGTTAACGACATTTAAGACCTAAAACTCAACAATTCACATTTTCTGATACACGGTGATAGGATTTTGCTTCAATTAGATTTTCTTGCTGTGTAATACAGAGTAGTTCAATGTATGTTTCTATGTGTGCTGATTTCCCGGGTCCTTTTGAATGCAGTTTAATATTTGAAGTAAAATTCCAGCATAAAGGCTGATGCCGCTGTGTAAGACCGTGCGCGCTGGCGGTTAGAGTCATAAAAATTGAAGCTCGCCTTGCTACGGCCAGACCTTCTGAGTTTCTCGCTGAAATGAACGTGAATTAGTGTGCAGGCTTTGGGTTGTATTACACGTTGCCATTAATTTTTCTACACGTCATGAGAGAAGAGTACCATCAGTAGCTTTGATCATTTTGCAGTAAATCTCGCCCGTATCTTGAGTAACGATGCTGGAACTTCTGAGTGTGTTTTATTTTGGGAGCATGTAAAGGCCATCATAATAATTTCGAGTTCTGAGGTGCAGCCATTATCCTTTAATTTTAATTAAAATCACAGTCGAATGCTAGTGTGTCTTGAACTCTATCTGTGTGCTTTGAGAGAAGTAATTCTGCTGCATTTTGATAGAATAATATTTTAGCAAGAACTTTCTCGACGATGTGTTGGGTGAAAATTTTGTGCGGTGAATTTGAATGTAGCTATGATTGATCCACCAATTGCATTTGCTAAATTTTTGTGTAGAAATAGAAATAGGTGGCGCAGGAGATTAATGCCTTGATTTTAGGGAAAATCGCCTTCGCCAGAATATCTGAAGACAAGTTTTGAAGCGTCTTAAGAACTCAGTTTCATGGGAGCTGCTGGTTAACGTAAACATAAATTTTTGTTTAACGTAACGTTAACGTCTAACGCAATTCACATTTTTATTTGCTAATCTTGAGTACTTTAACTATAAAAATTTTTTTAACATTTCTGATGGGAGTGATGGAATTGTTTCGAAATTCAATTTTTCTCGCTATCATAGACAGAGAAAGATGACCTTTCCCAATCGTAGGAGTAAATTGAGTTAAGGGACGGAATGTAGGATTATCGATAATTTAGTGTGGTGATTTTAGGAATGTGTGTGGTATCTCTTAGATGCTGCGCAGCTAATTCTTGACGTAATTTTAGTTACTTAAAATAGAAATACCGCCTACACACGTGACCAATGAAGTAAACTTTATTCGTTAAATTTTCTGTATTCACAACAATTCATGCGAACCTCCAGTGTTCAAGAGTAGGAAGTGAATATTTTTTAATCTGTTGCGATACTCTATTATTTCAAAATGACTTGTTTTTCCTTCTCAAATTCCGTGGGCATAAAATCCTCATTGCGTCAGACTGCGATTCACATAAACTCCTGGGAATATATATAATTTTTTTTGCAGGTGTCGACCGTGTTAGGCGTATTAATTTAAGGGTAATTCAATCTCAGCTTCTTCTAGTTGGAAAGGAATATTATTTTGAGTGTACTTAGTTTTAAGCTGCACACGTGGAGTGACCAATGATAATTTTTTTTTGACTAAGTAGGTGCATATAAGCGAGGAAGGAATTTTCATTTCTCAACTGAAATGTGCATTGCATTCAAGACTCTATATTTTTTTACTGCGTCTGCAAGTGGGTTGTTTAATTAAGCTTTCATATAATTTTGGATGTGAAACAGGATTTTGTTGGAGCCTGAATCTACGCCCCTTGGTGCATTTATTCACCCGGCCGTCATAGAAATCACAAGTTGCGATGTCGAATTGATAATTAAATGCATTCATCCGCCATGATCTATGTGTGAATTTCATGGTCAGTGGGGAACTTTATTTGAATCTTCATATATATATTGTATCAAATAAAATGATGGTAACGATATCGATAACGTACGTAATCCCAAGCGAATTGCGATGTTACATCGAGGATGTGTCCACATAATTGTATTGAATAAATTGGCTCATTGGAATATGCTATTTTCTACGATGAAAATATACAATATATTGAATTGAAGCCTTGATTTTGTTGGAAAATTTTTTGTAATGAATGATAGTTGCGCACTGTAATGAATAAACGGTACTTTTGTGCTAATGCGTGTGCTAGAAATGGAGGATGCGAAGCGGAGGAGACGTGTGTAAGTTTTATTACTGTTCTGATCCCAGGGCAATAAAAATTTTGCGTTCGTCGAGTCTCATCTTTTAATTACTCGTGTGGTATTGTGTGAACGCAAGAATGCAGAATGCTATAGGAAATGAAGTAGAAATATTACTACTGTTATTATTTAAAATGTGTTGAACTTCAATGGCGGGGAATTGGACTTTAAAATAGTACAGCTCGTTTTTTGGTGTCTCTGGTTTTTTTTGCGAGTTGTAGGATTTGCAAAGAAAATCCCCTGTGCTATTCCTGTATCAGCTAAATAAAAAGAATCAGAGTAAGTAATGCAAATGTTTCTTGTGTTGGTGATGTCGAGAAGGTCAGACTCTGGGCAGGCTGGATAAGGAACAAGTAGATTAATAAATGCGTGAATATCATTAAGGGTTCCCTGCAGAAATTGTAAATTATTTCACAATTACACGGCATCGTAGTATAATAAGATGAACTTAATCCTTTGCACTGGATTTCATGTAGGAATGTTTGCTGGTTTTTCTTGTTGCGTCTTTCAATCAGGCGGACTCTCGTGAAATTTGAGGTGCTGGTGATAGTTCATTAATTTTTAAGTGTAATAGGATAAGAACTGTTCCTTAATTCTGAATCTCCAATGCGCGTTGCCAGGAACTTTTGCTTCTTTCCACCTGGTGAACGGTGTGTGAGGGAACGAGAATAGGAACTGCGATTTTGACCTACATTTGCAGTGGCACAACCAGAAGTAAAGCATATCCTATTTTCTGAGTTTGAGTAACTGCGATGTTCACCGGATTTAGACTACCTGATTGACGTACTAACTTTTGGATACAATTTAGTGTGAGTTGTCGCTGCGTTCATGTGTTGAAGTTTTGGTGTTTTCTTCGCATAGGGATGTTGCAGGCCCTCAAACTGTTCGTACTCCAACATCGACGGATATGCCAACTTAATTTTCTTAGGATAATAGTTATGTTAAGCTAACACAACACTCTCTCCGTCATTGCACGGCAAACATACTGCAGGCTCCCGAATTATGTAAATACATTGATAATGTCATGAAGGTTCTACAACGTCTCTTCGAGTGGAATTACGCAAGCTAAATAAAGGCTAAACGGTCACAAAGTCTGGGTAATTCAGGTGAATTAGGATGTTATTGTAAATTGTCATGATTTTGTGGGTAGTGACGAGTAATTGGATCGCCTAAAACTGCAGTGCACGGCAGTGTGGCGTAAGTCTGATGAAATGTTAACACTCTATATTTTTGAATATGAGCACATGGGATATCGGCCGACCTGGTAAATTTCTCATCTGTGCATATGTTATTTTTTTGTATGCATTTGTAGGAAGTCAGGTGAAAGTAACTAATCAGTGACACCGTCGATAATTGTTGACTTTGTCTGTAGTTCGTTATGGATGCCTAGACTAATTTAATTTGAAATTCTAGTGACCTCACTTCTGCCCCAGTCAGGGTAGGCTTGGAAAGATTCACGAGAAATGAATTATTAATTAAGAGGAACAAAACCGTACGATATCTATCGATCACCAAAGTGACAATGTTAGATGGTAAATCGTAGGTGGAAGTTGATCTCTGAATGTGTATGTTACCCTGGGAAGCAAATGAAGGGCTGACGAGCCCAGCTTACGAGCTTCGACGATGGAATAAATCTACAGAATTTTCCGCGAAGATGCGAGGTCTAATTTCCGCGTGTAACGCGACGCAAGGAGGGTTTCAACGAACTTTTTCCGCGCAGATAGCGTGACGCAAGGATGTTTTCAACGAACTTTTTCCGCGCCGATAGCGTGACGCAAGGATAGAGTGGATTGGATGATTCTGCAATTAAAGATTAGTATTTTACAAATCCTGTTTACCTAGCGGGCCCGCTTTGATGATAACGTTTGCCGAGGAAATGTAATAATAATGCTGATGATGATTTGAGGATGATAACAATAATGATGCACCACTGCTTGGAAGGAGAACGAGCTGAGGATAAATAAGAAGATATTCAACGTTGAAACATTGCCCAAAATTTAGAGAGAAGTGGTTAGGCGGCTTATGAGCGCGATAATGTTTGCCTTGTAATGAACACGCCTATTAAACAATCTCTAATGTCGTTGGTATATATGCCGGGGGCAAGCCGGAAAATAAGATAAATTTGATATGTGTGTTTCAATATTCTTGTGTCTATGTGCCCGATATGTGTGTTATGTTAGCTGTGTTTTCCATCGAGTTTTAGAATGTTTTCTTTCGATGTCATGTCTGGACGTTAGGATGCGATGGGTGTTTGATTAACGTCATACGTCTATGTTTATCAACGTCAGGGTGCGTCAACATTATAATGCCGTGACAGTTATATTCATTTCTGCGAGTATGCAAAGTATGGATGGAAGTTTACGAGTAGCGTTTCTCTGAATTAATTAAAAATTTTTGTACCTTATAACAATTTGATATTGTCATATAAAAAATTTGATCCGTTGGCTCAAATTTTGCGAAGGGCGGGGGGATGTGTCGTGATAAAGTTATATTAGGCATACACATTTAAAAAAAAAAAAATCACGTAAAACTTTAGGTGATATGTTCATGGCACATTTTATTTTTGGGCTAAATCCCGTGACGCTGAGGAATGTAGACCGTTAAGCCGAAGCGTGGGAGCCAGCGCCGCAGATGCGAAGGGGAACTTCGAAGGGGTGAGGTGACGCTTGAGGGTTAGCCTATCACGAGAGGATACGTCACGTTCAGCTTGACGCAGGGGACACGTCAGAGGTGACGCGTTAGAAGCACCAATCGCGCGATGCCACGTCACTAACAATTTGAGCGGGTAGCCCGCACCAGCTACAATGAGCGTCCTTTGTGCGGCGGGGGTATTTAAGCAGAGCAAGCGCGGGGACCGGCCTATTTGACCGGTGCAGTGACAAGATGTAGGCTTTCTGACGGCCAGAGGGAAGGTGAGAATACGTGGTTTAATTTAGTGATAGTTCATATGGAGTCATCGAAACGTAGTACGTCTAACTTCTGGACGCAGTGATTTTGCCAAGTATAGTCATTTGCATTGTTGATTACATTTATTATCTCAAACAGGATGCCTTGAGTTTGACTTTTTGTATGAGGGTAAAATGATAATTTTTCAACGGGGAATTGTGTTGAGACGGCATTTATTATTGAAGTGCAGGCTTTATGTTTTTATGTAACAAAGTACTTAGTGATTTGTTTTGTGAAGCGGGGCAAAATGCTCATCCGGATTGATTTCAGAGGGAAATAAATTATGATTGATTGTGAGAATTAAAGGGGAGTAAAGCATTAGTTCAATTAATACAATGTGAAGTAGGCATACTGCAGGGAATAAAGACTCAAATAGAGCTATATAATCATGATGCACATTGTTCGCAGGGGAGGTTGGGGAAACTGGCCAACGCGGCAGGCGTAGTGCCGCGGCCGGTGGCTCCACACAACCGTGGTGCAGGGCTGCTGCTGGGCGTTCTTAACCTCGCAGAGATTCCACGTCGGCCCGATATTCAGCAGTAAAAATTTTCCCAAGGATGCTTGATAGCCGAGGTTGGCAACAACGCAAGCACGCTGCACAGTGCAAATCCATTTTGGCGCGCAGTGTGTGATATGAATTAGGCAGCACGGGATGCTTGATAGCCGAGGTTGGCAACAACGCAAGCACGCTGAACAGTGCAAATCCATTTGGCGCGCAGTGTGTAATATGAATTAGGCAGCCCGTGGTGTTTAATAGCCGAGGTTCTAACCCATGTTTGACGTGACCATGCATTTATGTGTGAACTGACTAGAATATTCATTTCGTGTGTCTAAATTTTTAAAGTGCCATGTCGCAAATCATTAGCATCTTGCCTGAGGGCTCTGGTGCGAATATGAGTGTTGTGATATATATGTTTCCCTGTGTCATCTCAATGTGTGCAGGTGAAAAATAAAGGTGCTAATCTTTGATGACCATTACTCTCCATGACTAATTATGTGGGTAGCTGGCGAGCAGAAAGGTGTGCATTTTATTTATTTTACGGAGGTTGCAAGTCCTCCTACGTTACGTGCTTAACCGGCATTGTATCGTGACATTTTTGTCAAACAAAACACCCAGATTTTTAACCTTATCGGATGGTTTAATTGTATCGTCTCCAAATGTTAGCTTGAATGGTGGTAAATTTTCAGTCGCATTCTGTGATCCAAGAATAATGCATTGCGTTTTACTTGCGTTAAGTTTGAGGCCATTATGGTCATACCACAATTTCAGATTTCTCAGAAGGTTTTCAGCGTTGGCTTGTGTTTCTGTTAATTCCGCTGTTGAGCTTGTCATGGCAATTTGTACGTCATCAGCATACATTGAGATTTTTGTGTTTGCCGGCATGGTGGGGAAATCGTTGATGAAAATTGAAAATAGGAGTGGGCCGATGATTGAACCTTGAGGAACGCCAAAGTTATTTGGTATGAATGATGACATTTTGTTATTCAAGCACACTGCATGAGAGCGGTTTCGTAGGTAGCTTTCAAACCACTGAGTGTCTATTCTGAGGATTGAAATTTTTTGTAGAAGTTTCTTATGCTCAACACTGTCGAAAGCTTTGGAGAGATCAAGCAATAGTAAGAGAGTTAATTTTTTTGGTCAATATTATTATAAATTTTTTCTGTTATGTTTAACAGGGCGTCCTGAGTACTGGTATTCCTCCTGTAAGCATATTGATTGCGATGCAGTAGATGTGACTCGTCTATGTAAGACGAGAGCTGGTTTGTTATTACTTTTTCTAATATTTTGGACATAACAGGCAGGAGACTGATTGGTCTGTAGTTTGACGCTACGTCGATCTCACCAGATTTATGTAATGGCTTAATTATGGGTAGCTTCCATTGATCGGGAAACTTGTTTGTGACTATAGATGTATTTATTATCAAGCGAATAAAGGGTGCTGTGACAGGGAAGCTGTCTTTTATATGTTGGAGGCTTATGCCATCATGTCCAGTCGCTTTAGTATTCTTTAGTGAGTATAAGATTTTTCGTATCTCTATGACGCTAACTGGCTTTGGTCTCCACTTGTTGCTACTATTTGGGGATGAAACATCGCTCAGATTTGCCTCTGTAGATGTGTCTGAAACTGTCCTGGATACTTCATTGAAAACATCTTCGCCAACTTTTGAGAAGAAAGTGCAAATGCATCGTACAACAATCCTTCTCACGTCTTTGACTCCGGTGAACTCATTCGAACCGCGGTATTATTAGCGTAGGAAATATCATAAATTAGCGTTACAGTCGATAAAACAAGTGCAGACAATAGGAACAATAGCCCCGCGTCAGAACACACACCGAAGTAACGATAGAGGCAACAGCAGGAAAACACTCAATACAGCGACGGTGCTCACAGCAGGTCACATGAGGCAGCGGGGAAGCTTCCTTCCACTCCGTGAGAACATATTTTGGAAATATTCAACACTTTTTAAAAATACTTGAGGAATAAAAAAATTAGGATGTCGGAAAATATCTTTATAAAACTACTTTCAATAAAAGAAAAGCAATAAATATTGTGGTAAATTTTATTTAATAATTGTGGATTATATTTTAATGTTGTTGTTTCACTGTAATTTATAGAAGTTAATCGAATCTGATGAATGAAATTCGTTGTTTGAGGACAGAATTTTCACAATGAGTAATCCGATGTTTATTTTCATAAAAAGTTATTACTTATTTTTTGAAGCCCCTTAGGGCTAAGCGATTGGTAAGCGATAGCAACTGTCAGTGAAGTCAGTGGTAATGACGGTATGAAGACATGGTGATGGCATGAGAAATGGTATCATAGTTACCAGGGATCACATTCAAATAATGCTGGAGCTAATTATACCAATACTATTTATAACGTTCATCACATTACACAATGACATCAATGGCACAACAGCAAGTGTAATTCGACGAGAAATGATTTACAAAACTCACGTGACGTGCAGGTGGTGTGACGTGATGGGAAACATGAACGCTTGAAAAGAACAAAAATGTTACCGTTTAACTTGCGTTGAAGAAGTTCGTTAGAATGGTTCATCGTTGATCCTTGTTTTGCAAATATACTGTTTTAAAAATTGGAAATTAACCTCAGAAAGAGAACATTTTAAATATTGCATCCCAATAGGATGCAAAATAATTTTTTTTAACAATTTAGGAATTAATATCAGTAAAATCGACACTCAAATATACGTGGATGGAGAGAGATTGGGTTCAAATAAATGTTTCAGTAAATAATCAATTTTTAGAGCCATTTGTGGCTACGATTTCTTCCTCATATCATGTTTCAAAGACTATGAAGACGTGTCGGTTGTCACGTGTAGCAACTGTACCCCTACACGTGGCGGGGTGAGGTAGGCGAGCTTGGGGTGCAGGGCTGCCACTCCTTGGGATATATGTCGAGATCTTATTATCTTTGTGAATTTTTGTAAGCCTCGATCAGTAGGGCACAGAACAGCTACAGAAAATGGTTCGGATTGTGTGTTCGGGGGGGGGGGGGGGGGGGTAAGTCTTGATGAATTATTGTGTAGGTGTGTCTACCGTAGACATGTTGATTTATGGTACAATAGACATGTTGATTTATGACACTGTGGTGGTATGAACAGGGGGGGGGGGGGAGACGGTGACAATAGGAAAGAAGAGAAAGAATTAGAGTTTGGCACAGAGTGTGCCAGGGGAGAAAAAGAAGGAGAGAAAAGGAAAGGGATAGTGGACGAAGAAAAAGGCGCTTAACACATAATTAGGTGATCTTGTGCATCTTGTTTTATTTATGCTACAAATTAGTTGAAAATAAACACGGGAAAAGTACCCATCAGGGCTTTTCATGCTAAAGTGATTCGTCGTTTGATATTATGCCGCGACTACTCTGCTCTATTGTAATATTTTTCAACGGTAGGGGTGACAAGAGCCATCGGTACACGGAGTGAGCTTAAATCTTTAGCTTAAGGAAATTCGTGCTAATCTACAAGTCCCTATATACATACACCATATACATACCTATACAAATATAATAATTTTTTTTTAATTTTTTATTTATTTATTTTTTTTTCGCCAGTATATATGCATATTTATACATTTTACACACAGAAACACACACACCCGACCCACGTGCACCCATATATGTATATACATCCTCCATACCTATACACCTACAAACATATACACACACACACGCACACGATACACATGCACACATATATGAATATGTACATTATATAAATTATTAAATTATCAAAAATTTATTCATTTTTTTTATTCTTTCTTTTTCCTACATTACCTACATTACAACCTAGCTAACTAAGCATGTACACATATCTTATCTACACAGTAAGCATTACCTAAAACTTCATTTTTTCATTACCAGACTATGATTCAGGCCTATCTAGTTCTTAATCTATATGCAGTCTAATATCTACACATGTACATCACCTACCGCCTATATTTAAAGAATGAATTTCCACCTATACACTATCTTATTTACGTGTGTTATCTCTTCTCGTCAACACACGAACACACTATATACACTAATTTACTCTTTTCGTTTGTACCTAATAATTTACAGGTTCAGTTATTTATTGTTCCCTACCTATGTACAATATCAATACAAAATATAAACAGGGATTTAAGAACTTTTATGATCTTAGTTTGAGTAATGAAAAAATTAATTAATTAATAAAAATTTGTACATTAGAGCAGCTAAAAAGAAATTAAATGTCTTGGGTTTCGGCTTCCCATCCATGGGGGGGGGGGGGGGGGGGGGGAGGGAAGACCGTCCTACCGCTCGCCAAAACCCCAGAAAACAAAAAATAAATAAAAAATATTATTGAAATTAGTTAGGTCTTCCCCCACGTCCTCCTAAAAGGGCTAGAAATTGTTTTATTATGTGTGCCTGGCAAGGTTGTTGGTTCATGTATATTTGGAGGTGGAGGAGGGGCCATTGCAAGTAGTCTAGAGCTTTTAAATCGGGAATGTTGCTTGGGGATGAGCTCCGGAGGAAAACTTAATTTTGTACACAGGTCAGGATCGAATTGCTGCATGTTGTGCCAGATCCTGTTTGCATGCTCGTGTAGCAGTATGTTTATTGGAGGGACGTTTAGATGATTGTGCAGGAATTTGGATGGTATTGCTTCTATTAAACTTTTGACGGTGATAAATCTAAGTGCTTTGTTTTGAACTTTTTGTTATTTGGAAATTGCTGTTGCTGATGCTGTGTGGAAAGGTATGATTGTGTATATTAATGCTGATATAATTTCAGTTTGGTTTCTATAGGTAGGTGAGTAAAACGGTAAATTTTTTCTATATTTTTGTAGGTTATTGCTTGTCTAATGGAGGCTTGTGATGATATACCATGTGTTGTTATGTTCAAACCCAGGACTTTTCCTTTATTTGTGTATGGTATTGATTTGTAGTTTATGGTAACTTCAAATGTTTTCCTTCTTTTTATGGGGATTATGGCAAATTTACAACTGCTGTTTAATATTTTCCATTTCCTTTCGAACGTGTTTATTTGTTCTATTGCTCTTTTGGTGTTGGCTGTTGCGTATCTTGGTGAATATTTTCCGGCTGTTATCTGTGTGATGTCATCTGCAAAACATATGTAATCTGTTTTAGGTAGTGGTGGTAAATCATGAGTATAAAAGCTGAAAAGTGTAGTGGATAGGCATGCTCCTTGGGGTACACCTGTGCACAGTGAGAATCGCGGCCCTATGTAATTGGATATTCTCATTGAAGCTGTCCTGCTATTAAGGTAATTGTTCAGGGTCCGGAGAAATATAGGGTGAAGATTGATTTGTGAAAGTTTGAAGATGAGACCAGAATGCCATACCTTGTCGAATGCTTTTTTAACATCTCTTAAGCCAATGTCTATTGTGAATTTTTGTGCTAATTGGATGGAAATTGATTCGTGCAGGGTTGTCAGTGCGGTATGTGTGCCTCTATTACATCTGAATCCGTGTTGTCTGCTATTGAAATGATTATGAATTGTAAGGAAATTTGTCACCCTATTATTTAAAATTTTATCCAGTAGTTTGCCATGTACATCCAGAAGGGAAATTGGTCTATAATTTTGAACTGATTTTGGGGATGTGTTTGGTTTTGGGAGGAAAATCATTATGGCATGTTTTAGGTTGTCCGGGAAGTAACCAGTTGATATGGACATATTGAAAATATAAATCAGAAAGTGAATCATGTTTTTTGCTAAGTTTTTAAGTTGTATAGTGGTTATTTCCGTTGTCCCTGGTGCTTTCTGTTTGAACGATCTCAGCGCTTGTAATAGTTCTTCAAATGTAATAGGGGGAAAATGTGTAGGGTCCAGTCTGTTGATATTTCCAGTTCGGTATGGTTTGATTGTATTTGCTATGTTGTTCATTTGTTCTGGTACCATTGCAATGTGTTCCCTGTCGAAGTGGGGTTCGTCCTGTTCAGTAAATATTTCCTTCCAGTGGGCTCTGAAGATGGGTTCTTTTTCTTGAGGAGTATGTAACTGTTCTTTATTATGTTCTATGTATGGTATTTGTTGTTTAGTGTTACCACCCATCATCCTCTTGCAGGAGGACCAAAACATTTTGGGATCCTCCTGCAATTTAAGACTATGAATCAAATCCTCCCAGGTTTGCTGATATTTGCCTTTGTATATATCTTGTAATCGGATTCTTATTGTGTTCAAATGTCGGTTCAAATCTATAGATGGCCCATATCTGGAGATGTATTGGGTTGTCTGTCGGTATTGTGCTTGTAATGTCAAAGTTTCGTGAGTTGGTTTGATCCCCGGGATTATTCTATGAGTTATGAGTGGGACTGCTGTATTTGTGGCATCCTGTACGTGTTTGGTCCATGTGTCTAGGTACTTGTTTATTTCGTTTATCGTTGGATCCGGTTGTGAAGGGGGTGTGACAGGTGATAGTAACTGCTTGTATAATTTCCGATTTGCTTTATGAAAGTGTCTTCGCGGTTTGATGGGAATTTGTATTGGGTTGGCTGTGATGGTAGCGATTATTGGAATGTGATCCGATGGTGTGATGGGGCCGGGCTTCAAGAAAATATTATGAAATGCATGCTTGTTTTGTAGAACTACATCGAGTGAGGTGGTGCTATTGTGAGTTATTAGGGTGGGAAAAAAAGTCCAATGTGTGTGCATTTCTGTATTGAAATTAGGTAGAAAAGATGGTTTCCTCTATTGTTCCTATGTGAGTATCCAGTTATGCTATGTGCGGCGTTTATGTCACCTAGAAAATAGGTTGGGTGCGGTCTATTAAAAAGCATGTGGAAGTCTATGAAATTCAGGTAGTCTGTTCTTGGAAAGGTATATGTAGTACCTATGGTGATTGGTCCCTGATGCGTATCTATTGTTACTGCTATCATATCTGTGTGGAAATCATCGTGAAGTCTGTACGAAATGCTTTTCCTGAGTGCTATTGCAGTGCCTGCGTGATTTTCGTTTAGCTTATTTGAATAAAATATATTGTAATTGAAGATCTTAAGGGGATGGTTATTTATTAGGCAGTGACTATTGGTAAGTATTATGTCTGGGTATAGCGTGTCGTATATGTTAGATAGTGTGATTCTATTGGTATTCCAAGATTGCAGGTTGTGTTGAATTATTGTTATTTTCTTCAGATTCATTTTTGAGCAATTAATTTGTTTGGTTTTTTGGTGGCTGCTATTAGTGATTGGTGTCTTGGAAGATTTATGAAGTCCTCGTGGGGGATTATGTTTATTTTTGTTCATGTGAATTGGACCCTGTTGCTCCTAATGTAATCCAGTAATGTTTGTGATCTCATATCCTGAACAGTGAATTTTAATCCTTGATCATTTTCTTTTCTGCTGAGTTCCTGGATGTACCATTCTGATTTTCTGGGATTGGTGAATTGTCCATGAAATTTCTGTATAGTTTTATATGGAAGTTGTGTTTTTTGTCTAATACTATGATTGAATTACCCATATCATCACTTATCCTGCGTTTAGTTCTAGCCTCCGTGTCCATGGCCTCCTCCATATGCTCCTGTTCACATTCCAGAGACACATCCACCGTTTTTTCCTGTTCCGTTTCCGTCTCCTGTGGTGTTGTTTCTGATTTGTAGTAAAAATTGAAAATTAATTGCGGCTGAGTCACGATCTGGGAAAGTGGTATCGATATTGAAGTTCAGTTTTAAGGATTGTGAAAGAAGGTCGCCAAATTTCTGTGTTCTATTGAGTGCTGCAATGTGTGCTTCCAAGATGAGTGCTGTGAGTTTAATATGTGTTTGTGATGTTAGTGTGAGGGTGTGTTCTGGGGGGTTTGTTTGTAGTATTTCGTGCTATGCAATTTCAGCATAGGTGTTTTGTGTTTGTTGGTGATGCTCCTGTTTTTCATTTTCGATTTTTGGTTTGATTACATTTTTTCTATACGGGCAACTTGATGCTAATATTCTGTGTGGTCCATTACAATTGAGACATTGTTTAAGTGTGCTTGTGCATTGTTGGTAAGTATGTTCTTGTGAGGAGCATTCTGAGCAATATTGTGTTGTTTGGGTGCATTTGGATGTTGGGTGGTCTTCATATTTGTAGCACTTGTAACAGATGAGGATGTGTGTGTATTTTTCTTGTTCACATTGAAAGGGTGTAATTTTTGTATGATACATATAAAACCCATCTCGGAGGATCCTCTGTGCAGTGGTGATGTCGGAAGTTATAATTTTAATTAGATGAGTATATTGCTTTATTTGAACTATTTCTTTGACTGATAACCATGAATTTTGCTGTTGGATTTCTGCTTTGATTTCATCCGCATGTCTTGCACCTATTTCATTATCAATTTGTTTGACAAAAATGGATCGTTTTGCTCTTAAGTCGGGGGGAATAACTGGAATTATACTCAATTTTTGGAATGCGTTGATTGCTTTACTGGAAGTTAGTTTATCAACTGAAGTGACATCGTCTGTTACTGCATAGAAACCTGTACTGGTGGAAGTCAGTCTAATAAGAGGAGCATTCAGGTCTTTGAAGGTTGTTTCAAAAATTTTTGTCTTGTCCACTGGTTTAGCTGTATCGATTAATTTAAGTTGTACTCTATATGTTGATGATTTTATTCTAGGTGCTGTACTGGTTGCAGCAATGTTGGGTTTTGGTGGTATAAGCATCGTAGGCGGAAGGTTGCCAGGGTGAAGGGGGAAGGACCCCGGAATTGTGTTCCTAGTTTTGGAAGCTGAACGAGGGTTTGAAGGAAGAGGGGCCCTGGGGGGGCGGCTACCCGAGCCTCCCCGCCCAGCCTCAGCTCCCCTCCCCCGATCAGGGGGGGGCATTACGGAAAAGGCCTAGCCCTGTCCTACTATAATTACAATTGAGCTACTCAATATTATGATGCAATATATACAGCACACAGCTGTGCAAATCACCTACTGAAGGCACACTGAAGCAACGGTGCCCCTAATTTACTGTGTATTGGCTCCTGCGTCCAGTATTGGATGGGCAATTACTGAGTATTGGTTCCTGCGTCCCGTATTAAATAAGTTATTACTGGGTATTGGCTCCAGCTTCCGGTATTTGAAAGCCAATTTCAAAGTATTGGCTCTTGCGTAAAGTATTTGACGAGCAATTGCTGAGTATTGGATATGCAATTACTGACCATTTGCCAATATTCGGTAATATTCTGTTATTTTCTATTTGAGATAAAATATCGATCTGATATTGGTAATAAGTCCAGACAATATTGGCCGCCGATTAATTTAGTATTGGATGCTGATTAGAGGATGGATTGGCTGCTGCGTTTATGAATTTAATTATTGTTAATTAATAATGAAACCAAACTGAAATCAACATTATCAATAAATAATAATTTTTTAATGTAAGTAGTGAAAATAATATCTATTAACACATTTGTAATTTCATATATCCGCACTAATCGAAAAATTATCAGAATATTCAATTTTTTCTTCCGAAATATATACATTCTTCCAGCACACACGAATTCCACATATTCATTCAAAACTCATCGAAATTGTCATGCATATTATTTCTACTTCAGTTATGACTACAATTCTGTGACGTAGTTTGTGTCTTCAGTAAATTTGTGCTGGAACAAAACATATTTCGTTCAGAAAGTCCATAAATCCTACGGGTTAAGTTAAACATCACGCACCAGTAAGCAAAATATTCATGGTGCAATATCTCCCAAATTAGCACTACTGTACATTCACAGTCGAGATCGGGCGAGTGGCGGGGACTGAAGTGATGTCATCTTTACCATTCACGTCAGTACGTCACGACCCCAAATGTTGGGTGCATAAATTCCCTCAGTTCCAATGCATGATGTCGCAGATATCTTCGCAGCAGGAGCTTCTCTCCGATATTGTCCCCTCAATGTCTGTATTTCTCTGTCAATACTGATGATGGAAAAGTTCGGTCGTGGTTTCCTAGTTGCGGAATAAAGCATTCCATATTCTTGAACAAAGTTGAAGATTTAACCTATTTTAATATTTATATGTAAGTTATAGAAGCTTCGAAAAAATCTGATTCTGCTAAATTTATGGAAATGACATTACATATTCATAAGCGAAGTTACTGATTTAACCGCTAACATTTGTTCACGTCTAGGTTATGAAAGGCTTGAAACTTTTTGATACATATAAAGTTCATGGAAATGACATTCCATGTTCTTTAGCTAAGTATTGTCAGGTTATGCCTGCGAAGTGTACGTGTGAGAATAGTTTAATTCTGAATATTGGCTCCCATGTTCAGTATTGGATGATAGTCTCTTATTTACTGTTTGATATAAAAATATTGATCTGATATTGGAAATAAGTTCAGCCAATATTGGGCGCAGATTGATTGAGCATTGGGCGGTGGGCTTAGTAATGTAATTATTATTCATACATCATATTATTTAATTCAGTTACCATAAATAGTATTATTTATCAAATGAATAACACAATTTATCCGTATGACTTAAATGATTAATCAGAATATTCAGAGAATTTTTCAGATGTTTTCATATCAGAATACTTACCTGACGTCGACTATATAATGTCTGAGCAGCTCTATTTATTTTATTGTTCCAGTCACAAATCCAATAATAAATCCAATCACAAAACCATTCACAAATCCATCAATAATAACAGCACCCAATTCAACTCCTGGACAGTATCCAATACTACATTAGCCTGTGGTCAATAGTGGCTGAACTTATGTTCAATATTATATCGATATTTTACCTATGAAAAAAACGTATCCAATACTGGACACGGGAGCCAATACATAGTAATTGTATTCAATACTGGACACGGGAAACAATACTCAGTAATTGTGTTCAATACTGGACACGGGAGCCAATATTCAGTAAGTGTATCCAATACTGGACACGGGAGCCAATACGCAGAAAGTGTATCTAACACTGGACACGGGCGCCAATACTCAGTAAGTGTATCCAATACTGGACACGGGAGCCAATATTCAGTAAGTGTATCCGATACTGGACACGGGCGCCAATACTCAGTAAGTGTATCCAATACTGGACACGGGAGCCAATATTCAGTAAGTGTATCTAATACTGGACACAGGAGCCAATACTCAGTAAGTGTATCCAATACTGAACATGGGAGCCAATACTCAGTGTATCCAATACTGGACACGGGTGCCAATACTCAGTAAGTGTATCTAATACTGGACATGAAAGCCAATAATCAGTAGCCAATGCTGGACACGGGCGTCAACACCCAGTAGGTGTATCCAATACCGGAAGACGGATCCAATACTCAGAAAAAACTGGCTTCTCAGTTACACCTATATACCGACCGGGGTTGAAAATTTGGCCGGGGCCGGGGCCGGGGCCGGGGTCAACAAATTTGTCATGGCCGGGGCCGGGGTTATCAAATTTACCACGGCCGGGGCCGGGGCCGGGGCTGGGGTTCAGACCGTGTCAGGACGTATCACGATGACGTAATGCATAACGCCGGTTAGTGGCTCAATGCATGTTGAATTACGGTTGCGGTTGGGTGTGTATTTATGTCAAGTCAATAAAGTTTGTAGACTTGCAGTTGCAGTGCTTTTTGAATTAATTAATTCAGATACAATTATAGTAATTAAATACACCGAGCGTTCCACACAAATGTCTCCGAATTTTTAATTGATTCTATCTCCACTTTCAATGAACATTTTTGAATTGTATTTTTTTCACAATGTGGTAAATCTTGTTTCCTTTTCGAATAATTTATTAGAATTAAAAGGCTATTTTTGGGAATTCTAATACGTAAAATGAAAAGAAGAACCAATATAAAAGGGAACAGTCTTATAATGGCAAACGTTTCGGAATCTCTGATCTCATCATCAGTAACGTAAAACAAGGAACAAAAAACGATAATGAACAAATTGCGAAAAATCTATAAGAAATTAATATCACCATACATACATCGAAAAATAGCTATGCCTAACCATTAAAAATAAAAACACAATTTCTCTTACACATTTGAAGCCATACGTACACATACACCTAAATTCTAGCAATTAAACCAACACACAATAACATTTACACAAAGTAACATTACTGCATACACACACACACACACACACACACACACAAAACACACACACACATTCCAACACACTCCTATTTACACAGTTGGGGCAATATTTAATTTCATCGCACTTTGATCATTATTTAGCTGAGGTCTATGGGTAAAAATGAACAATGATTCCAAAATTCTAAGGCCAAATTCCTCTGCAGTTCTACAAAGTATAGAGAAATTGGAACTTTTGAAAGGGTGGTTTGAACTATGGCAATGATCTCTGATGGCTGACTGGGAGGGAGATGAGTATGGACGGCCGATTCTACGGGAGATACCAGAGTGTTGGCTGTGACGAATAAATTGTTTGAGTGTGGTACTTCCAACATAGGACTACTGCAGGCAGCAAGCAATCACATTTATACAAGTAGACACAACCATTTCTCAGGCACTCTTCCAAACGCTATTTCCTATGGAAAAATTAACTTATTTTAAAACTATTTCTATAAAATGGTAACACGTCAACGAAAGGAAAATGACAGTGTATCAGAGATAAAAGATCCTTTCTCATCTCCTTGGAAAGATAGCCCAAGAAAGAGAGCTCGACGACAACTTTGTGCTTTGGTGCGGTCAGAATTGTACACGGAGGGGAAAGTTTTTTGTCTAAAAACTTTTTAACCAGATTGTTAATTAAAGATACAGGGTATTTATTTTGTACAAGCAACTTTGTGATATATTTCACTTCGTCATGAAATATTTTATATGAACTTGAAATACGGTATGCTCTATGCAGTAATGTAGTGACACTTGTTTTAATATATCCCTTCTAAATGCAACTGAAGAAATTGGGACAAAATCTCGTAAATGTAGGTTTTCTATAAACAGAGGTGGTGAACGTCGAATTAGTTTTCTTTACGAGAACGTATTAAAATGACAATTTATCATTCTGCTCAGTTCCTATTGTGAAATTTATCTTGGCGTGATATCCATTTATGCAGTCAAAGAATTTTAGTTCCTCTTCCTGTGAACGATACATTCACAGTAGGTATTTCACAGTAGGTATTTCACAAGGTATTTCACAGTAGGTATTTTATTCCTTGTTTTACAGCACTGATGATGGAATCAGAGATTCCGAAACGTTTGCCTTTAAAAGAATGTTCCATTTTATTTGGTTCTTCTTTTCATTTTACGAATAATTTAAGTTTTTGAAAATCGTTTAATAACCACTTTACAGTGATCGATTTACTGAAAGAGGCAGAAAAACTATTTGTTCGAAGGAAAAGTTTTAAAAACAACATTGGTGATCTTCTTCATTTTTCATTGCTTACTGTGAAGGAACGCGTTTTCAAAACATCGCCTCCATCATTAATAATTCTTCGACAGCGAGTTGAAGTGTTTCAAGAACTAAAAGAAAACGGTGAAATGATCCGCAAAACTCTTCGTTTGATAGTGGCTAGAAGTAATGCTTGCCTTGGGAGAAATGGTGGGTATGTCGAAGAATACTAAATTACTTTTTCATTTAAACTTTATTTAATGTATGGATTTGTTACTTTTTTAAGTTTTAGTTAGTTCGGTTTTTTGGAAAGTGCAAAATAAGGAAGAATATCAATATTGTTTTGAAATGTTTCCCGTCGAAAAATTAGTTTTCCTATCCGTTTCAGATAATCGATCAATGTGAAGTGGTTATTAAACGATTTTAAAAAACCTAAATTATTCGAAAATAAAATAAAATTTACTACATTGTGAAAAAATAAAAATTAAAAAATGTAAATTTAAAACTGAAATCTAATCAATTAAAACTCAGTGACATTTTTGTGGGACACCCGGTATAATGACTAAAAGTAGTGCGTCAGCAGTATGGGATTACTTTTACATATCGGTGAAGAGTGCAGAAATTGAAGTGTGCACCATTTGGGAAGCGAATATACGACGAGGAGCGGCTGGTGCATCTTAGAAAACTTTCTCAACTAAATATTTATGGGGCCATCTAAAATCGACACAAAATGATCAATTCCTGGAAGCTGAAGAAAAACCAAACAACGAAAACGAATTGAAAAATAGAAACAAAACGAACAAGAAGAAAAACGAAATGTCTATGTATTGAAAATAAACAAAGACAGTTTAGGCTGCAGCAGTGACAAAACTGCCGCTTGTAGCAAGTCGTCTTCGTCTACTGGCAAACAGCTGACTTTAAAAGAAACATTTACTCAATCTAAAAACTGGGAGCCAAATAATACTG
Organism: Morinoia aosen; assembly: GCA_030386875.1. Classification (NCBI taxonomy): domain Eukaryota; kingdom Metazoa; phylum Arthropoda; class Malacostraca; order Amphipoda; family Talitridae; genus Morinoia; species Morinoia aosen. The sequence goes on from CM059562.1 coordinate 35,617,545, forward strand.
ACCAAATACATAGAAAGAAATTGTTAATTTACTGGCTTTGTGACGCGCTTAATCCTTACGACCCTATGGAAAAGGAAACTTTTTTAATTTTGTAGGGTTTTTGAATAAGAAGTTTCAAGTTCCATCAGAGAAGGTAATTACAACAAGACTAATTCCGGACCTCAGTATCCAAATTCAGTTTGCTATTTCAGAGGAAATATAAAAGCAAGTTAACAAAAATAGCGTCTTCTCAATAACTGCTGATATTAGGACCTCTCAAAGTCGAGATTCTTTCATGTCAATAACTGCGCACTGGATTATAATTACACTGGATGGTGGCATAGATACTGCTTTTTCTTCTCAGTGACTGCATGTTCTTCAGGATTGCAATGAAATCGCAAATCTTTTGAGAAATCGTTTTAAATTTGTTTAAAAGACACTTGAATTTTTCACATGCAGGTAGCCAGGCACACTACGCTTTATTCACTTCAAACTATTAGTCCAAGTTAAGTTCAAACTAATCCAAGTCAAGTTCAAATTAATCCAAATCAAATTCATATCAATCCAAGTCAAGTTCAGATTAGTCCAAGTCAAGTTCAAATTAATCCAAGTCAAGTTTAAATTAATCCAAATCAAGTTCAAATTAATCCAGCCCCAAGTTGAGTTAAGAATTGATATAAATCCCTCGTTAATTTGAGCGTTTTTTGTATTAAAAATGTATCTGTTGGATGTGATGAGCAAGAAAAACGTTTTTCCTTTCAGCAAGGAATACATAAAATTTCTGCAGTATTAAAACAAGCTGTCGTAAAATGTGCTAAGTATCCAGCATCAGGAGGCAGAGTGTGATCCAGATCTTTGAGCAGAGTAACAGTTAGAAGTCAATTATAAAAACTTCGTATTATACTACACATTAAAGTTGTTTTATAATTCTAAATTAATGGCAGTATTCATCAATTCAAATAATTATGTTCAAATGTACTTTTATGTTACAGATACACATAGTATCGAGGATTCATTCATTTAAAGATTTAAGATTTTTGAAGATTTACACTCATTTGAAGATTAACATGCCTGAAAGTCCACTTTATCACATTTATGAAATCATATGTGCATGCAATTACAAATGATTGCCACTGGACGATGTGTAGATTTAACCTTTAAAAGAAATGAGCAAATGCGATTCACTGAGTACATATGTACGATACCATTTGATTACAATTTATATGAGTACATTACTACACAGATACAATCCTGCAATAGCAATAAAAATGGTGCCATCCCTTCAAATGAATAGGCCTAGGCAAATATATCATCTCTATCGATGAAAAAAATTGAAACTTGTTTCTACAAAAATCGTTTGAACAAGCAAAAACAGACTTCGTTGCTATATTTCTTTTAAAGGTTAAATCTACATATCATCCAATGGTAATCTTTCGTAGTTGCATGCATGTATGACTTTATATATGTGATAAAACGAAATTTCACGCATATAAGTCTCTATATGAGTAATTAAATCCTCGATACTACCATGTGTACGTGCATGTGTAACATAAAATTGTCTTTGAACATGAATATTTGAATGGATGCACACTGCCATTAATGTAGAATTGAAAAACAACTTTAATGTATAGTTAATACGAAGTTTTTATAATTGATTTCTATTTGTAACTCCTTTCAATGATCTGCATCACACTCTGCCTCCTGATGCTGGATACTTAGCACGTTTAATTTGAATTTGACTTGCAATAATTTGAACTTGACTCGGATTAATTTGAACTTGACTCGGATTAATTTGAATCTGACTTGGATTAAATTGAACTTATCTTGGATTAAATTGACCTTGACTTGGATTATTTTGAAGCGAAGAAGGTGTAGTAAAAAACTAATAACCCCGGTTTAGGGCACTATTTTGCCGGGGCCGGGGTCTGCAACAATTTTTGGGGCTTGCCGGGGCCGGGGTCAGCCGAAATGCCAGGGGTTGGCCGGGGCCGGGGCCGGGGCCCCGGTCGGTCTATAGTTACACCCCATACGCTAGGAACCGTATACCTTCAATTCCCATCTTCTTAGCCGGTGGGCTGCTAAACTAATGCGAGCCGGACATTATAGTCAAAATTGTTTTGTCTGACGGATGGAATGAAGGAGGGTGGCAAAACAGGCAGCCTTCAAATTAACGCATATTGTTGTATTAATTTATATTCCAATTAAAAACCACTAAAGTTTAATTTCATCTCAAAAGCCACAGAGGGTAAATATGTTGAACCTCGAATTAATTCTTTTTTTGAATGGTTCACACGTACATATCACGTGACAAATATTTGAAATTCTTTGGGGTGACTAACTTATTTCTGAACACAGTGTACATGGAAGTGCTCCCTGATCTCAATATTTTCAACGCAGTAATAAATAGCTAGGAAGATATTATTAAGTCTAGAATGAGTTGACACTGACGTTTGATAAATTCACTATCTCTAAAAATATATACCTACGTCATATAATTGAAATGGGTATTATGTTGCATGTGAACTTTGCGCATATCAATGTTTGAATTTACTTTTGTGTACCATGCAATATTTTCTAATTCACCAAAAACGTCATTAATGGATAAACTTTTTTAAATTCATGAACCCACAAAAAATCCTTACAAAAATTCATAAACAAAGAAAACCCGGCATGGCCACAGTGAAAGTGATGAATACGTCATGAAAGTGAAAGACACTAAAATTACATGTTACTTGTGTGGTAAGTCAGGTCACAAGAAATTTGAGTGTAAATATACAAAAGTGCACAGAAAAATCGGTGGTGTTCTATTTGTAAAAGTGCATCTCATGATACTAATTTTTGTAGAAAGAAAGATACAGTGAAAGCAATGGCTACTGATAGCAAAGATGTGAAAAGCACTTATTATTTTAGAGTAGCAATAGACTCAGAAAGTGCTTCTGTTGTAGACAGTGCAAAGTTACTACTGGTGGGTTGTGGAGCTACTGCTCACATTATTTGTGATAAATCTAAGTTTGTATCTTTAGATAAAAGTTTTGATCCTAGTAAGCATTTCATTGAATTAGCGGATGGTTTTAGGATGAACAATATTGTAGAGTGTAAAGGTGATGCGAGAATTATCCTGACTGATGCCAAAAATTGGAAACACAATGTTCTTTTAAAAACTGTTCTTTGTATTCCTAGTTTTAAGCAGAATATTTTCTCTATCCAGGCTGCTATTGATCAGGGTGCATCATTTAATTTCAATCAAAATGGTCCAAAGTTGTTTGCTTCTGATGAAACTGCGTTTAATATTAAAAAATGTAGTAAGCTGTATTATTTAAATTCTGTAAGCTCTGTTAACTCTATTAATGCTGTTGGTGAACACACTCTAGAGGAGTGGCACAATATTCTTGGGCATTGTAATTTAAAAGACGTGTTAAGCCTAAAAGGTGTTACTAAAGGAATGAAAATCACCAACAAGCATAATTTCGATTGTGAGATCTGTGTCCAGGGTAAAATGTGTCAATATAAGAGCAGAGACCCTGATGAAAAATCAAGGAAACCTTTAGAGCTAGTCCATAGTGACCTAGCTGGACCTATAAGTCCTACCTCTTTTGAGAATTCCATGTATGTCATGTCTTTTGTAGATGACTTTTCAGGCCTTATTTTTGTGTATTTCCTAAAAAGCATAAGTGACTCTGTTGGAGCATTTAAGAAATTCTTGGCAGATTCTGCTCCATTTGGCTCTGTTAAACGTCTAAGAACGGATAATGGCACAGAGTATTCCTCAAACTTGTTCAAAGCTGTTGTTACAGAGAATAAAATAAAACACGAATTTTCAGCTCCGTACTCTCCCCATCAGAATGGGACTGCTGAGAGATCTTGGATATCATTGTTTGAGATGGCTAGGTCTTTGTTGCTATATGCAAATTTGCCAAAAGAATTGTGGAATCATTCCGCCAGAACAGCTGCTTACATTAGAAATAGGTGTTTCAACAAAAAGACAGGTAAAACTCCTTTTGAGATGTTCACGGGAAAGAAACCTGACCTTAGCAACATGCACATTTTTGGTTCAAAGTGTTTTGCCATGGTTCAGAACCCAGGAAAGCTTGGCCCTAGGTCAGAGCAGGGTATTTTTGTTGGACATGACCCGTGCAGCCCTGCTTACATGATTTATTTCCCTGTAACTCGTCAAGTGAAAAGAGTCAGATGTGTCACATTCTGTGATTAAATTTCTAGAAATGTGGTGGATGAGGATGAGTTCATTGCTCTAGATAACCCTGCTGAGCTGAAACAAAGTGAGAAGACTGACAAGGCTGAGGCTGAGTTAAAACCTGGGACTGTCCCAGAAGTGACTCAAAATGAAACCCATTTAGATGCAGAGCTCACTGGAAGATTTCCTTTGAGAGAAAAGAAACCTCTAGCTTATTTAAAAGATTATGTTGACCCAGATGAATTGGATATCACTAATCATTTTGTCGATTACTTTTACAGAGTAAGCAGTATCCCTAAGTCTTACTCTGAGGCAATTTCATCACCAGATTCTGTTAATTGGAAAAAGGCAATGAATGATGAAATGGCTGCACTAACCGATAATGAAACGTTTGAACTTGTTGAAAAGCTAAAAGATAGATCTGTTATTGGGGGACGATGGGTCCATAGTGTTAAATAAGGACCCAATGATCAGGAAACTTTCAAAGCTCGTTATGTAGCCAAGGGATATTCCCAAGTAGCTGATGTAGACTTCACAGAAACTTTTTCTATAACAGCACGTCTAACTTCTATTAGAATGCTGATGGATATTGCTGGGCAAAAGTCATCCATTGTGCACCAGATGGATGTGTGCTCAGCTTATCTTCATGCGAAAATAGACTGTGATGTTCTTGTTGAACAGCCTGAGGGATTTGTTGAACTTGACAAAAATGGAGGGAAGTTAGTCTGCAAACTTAAAAAATCTTTGTATGGCTTAAAGCAAAGTGGCCGTAACTGGAATGATCCCTTGCATCAATTTCTTGTTGAACAAAATTTTGTTCAATCGCTTAGTGATACTTGTGTCTATGTGAGAGAAAGCGACTCTGGAAAAGTGATCATTATTGCATGGGTTGATGACTTAATTTTCGCCTCATCTAACGCTGTTGTATTGAAGGAAGTCAAGCGTTTATTGTCAAATAAATTCAAAATGAAAGATCTTGGCCAAATTCAATGTTTTCTGGGCATTGAATTTGATGTCAAGCATGACTCAATTGAGATGAAGCAGTCAAAGTATGTAGAAAAAATTTTGTCAAAATTTAGGATGTCTGATTGTAAGCCTAAGTCTATTCCATGTGATCTCAGTGCCAACAAGCTTGGTGCAAGCTCTGATTCTAGGAGTTTCTGCGATCCAAAACTGTTCCGGGAGACAGTTAGCAGCCTGATCTACTTGATGACTTGTACTAGGCCTGATATTTGTTATGTTGTTACATTACTGTCACAACATTTAACTTGTCCAACAAATGCTCATCTGAATTTGTGTGAATTTGTGTTGAAGTATCTTAAAGGTACTATTTCATATGGTTTGAAATTTGTGAAATCTGAGAATCCCGTGAAAATTACTGGTTTCTCTGACTCTGACAGGGGCGGATCCTCTGACCGTAAGAGCATATCAGGATGTGTTTAAATCATCTAGCAACAGTTCACTGATATCTTGGAAGTCCAAGAAACAGAATATTGTTGCTCTTTCAAGCTGCGAAGCTGAGTATGTTGCCCAAACTTATGCTGTGCAGGAGGGAATTTTCCTCAAACAGCTATTATGTGATATGGATGGTTATGATGAACCGGTTGAAATTTATGTAGATAATAGAGGTGCTATTGACCTAGCCAAAAACCATGTTCATCATCAACGCTCGAAGGATATAGACATAAGATTTCATTTCATTCGAGCAATCATTCAAGAAAATAAAGCAGTTTTGAGCTTTGTTCCTTCAGAGGAAAACATGGCTGACATGTTCACAAAGCCTGTTACCAGACAGTCGTTGCTTAAGTTCAAAGTGTGTGTTTAATTCTAAGTTACTGTGTCTGACATGTTTCTAGTTTAGCTTTGTGTACATCAACTGCAAGAAAAGGTATAATTCTTTCTTTGAGTACAATACTCCTAACGCTATTGCGGACTATGCATTATTAGGGCGTTAAATATTTTTTGTGTGTCGTGCTCAGTGTAATCTGCTGATTTGCACTGATTATTTTTATGTTTTTCTGCTGTTCAATGTTCAATGAAAGTTCTGAACGTTAAAATGTTAGCTCTAACTGATTACTATGTGAATTGATGCGTAGTGGAATCGAATACTTCAGTTGGAAGGGGTGTGTTGAGATCCAACTTCAGTATACATATTTATACATATATATAAGTTGTCGCAGTAACCCATTAAATTCCTCCCGTCCCGTTTTCTATGTTCATGTGTTAACTGCCTGCTGAGAGCGATCTTGCTCTTCCTTCTTGTTCTCGCCGCCGTGCCCGACGGACGTACAGTACATGTAGTTCCTAGTTTAACTATTGTGTTTCTTTACCCCACACCTCATACTTATAATCGTTTCCGTACTTCATTATTTCAAAGATGGAAAGAGGTCTCTCTGGTCTAACATCTATAATTAGAATAAATCATTTCATATAAGTAGTTCATTTCACTGTAGTCTGCTTCTCGCTGTCTGCTAGGGTCGGTCTGCATCTTCTACAAGTAGAATAATACAAAATTTACCATAACAACTGAACGAAAAGTTCGTTTAACATTACTTTTACAGCTTATATTGTATTTTACAGCTGTTTTACGCAGGGATTTTGCCATATACCACAACTACCTCAACATTTATCACCAATACTACCACACACCATTGATAAAGTCACACACATCACCGTACTTTCCACTAACTTGAATCAGTCCCCTTCTAATGCGACCTCAATGCAACCTAGTACACATAGAATATTAATAAAGCATATATACTCGAAATAAAAATAGACGCTCTGAGTGAACGCTCAAAGTTTAGTCAATAGTTTGTAGGAGGTTGCTAAATTTTTCTGTAGCACCTCCTTCGAGTCTATCATGGGGTTTAAGGCCCGTCAAGGAATAGTAACGAGTCGGTCGAAGAAATGGATTTATTGTTTAGACTACTGAGGCCAGTAATCTCAAGAAGTAACGAGAACGTAAAATAGTATGACTAAAAGAGAGTAATCGTAATGGTAACTTGAACAAAACGAAGGAAATGAGGCAGTCGATAAAATGAATAGGTGATATGAGCCTCGAGACATTAGGATGATATTAGACGTTGCCACATTAACATAACGGCATTGTAATGTATGGTCAGGCGCGAGTAAGGTGCAAGTAAGTGGGTAAACAAAAGGGGGTAGCGGCGGAGTAGGCCTGTGAAAACGGTTTACGTTAATACACATGCAAAGACATATTTCTAGCACTTTGACACGCCTAATGCATTTATTATATCTAGGTACAAAAGATTTAAAAGAAATGACTATAACGACTATGGACACATATCATTGTTAGTTCATTATCACAATTCAACGTAATGTCTGTAAGTCGCACTAGTAATCACGAATTATCTAAAGAAATAGTTATATTATTTTATCGTGAGCTCGGTTCTAAAATTCTCAATGTATTATAAGAACCAAAATTTTACACAGAACACAAGGCACGAAAGTAGTAGTTATTTCATGAACACAATAATTAAACACTGGCAGAAAATAGACACTCACCCAGACCGTTCAAGTTGGGAATACGCTACGTCTACATCCTGACGTAGTAGCTAGGCAAATGGGCTGGTGTCTACAGCCTCACGGTCGGCCTTGGCAAAATGTTGCCATAAAGGTTCACTCAACTCGTCTCGTAAGACGGTGTAGATTTAATCTATTTTAATATTTATTTATCTTTGAATAAAAGACTGTTTAAAAGGTACAAAATTACTTTATGTTAAATTCTAAATTTTTATTAATTATTCAGCAATTGTCCGGGCACCACAGTACTACCCTGGCCAGACGCGGAGCGCACAGAGGAAACTGAGATAGGGAAAGCCAGGTAGTTAGAGGTAAAGGAAATCGAGGGTAGGACATGTGGCGAGAGCCTGTGTTAGGTCACTAAAAGATTGCTCTGCAGCCTCGGTCCATGTCAGCCGTTTTAGCTGCTGGGGTGGTGGCGAAATAGTTTGATTAACATAAAGCATTGTCGACAAGGAGGGGTATCATAGGAGAAAGACCAATATTAAACATGTTATTGAAACATTACAGGTCACGATAACACTGAGGACAGGCGCAGTCAGCAATGGTTGCTACTCTTATCAGTAGGGGCCGTACGCCGCCTGCGCTTACCTCGTACTCAAGGAAAGTAGGTTTAGTTTGAAAGGAGCTACATTTGTCTTACGACAAAAACTACCTGTGCTGAACCAGAAAGGAAAAAGATCAGGGTAGATCTACAGGCAAAGGAGTTTGAAAAGTCGGTTCGGAGGATAGTTTCCGAGGAAACTCAGGAATGATCACAATTTTTGGACATATTATGTCAGAATTTCGTTTTTATTATGGCGCCTCTGTCGTTCACCACTTCAAACAGGAACCTAAGCATGATACCCTCAAGATACGAATGTCATGGCTACCTGAGAAGCAGTGGAAATATTGAGTGGAACAGACAACAACATCTGTGTGCTGTCAGGAACCAGGATGTGAAGTTTCAAGCGAGAAAAAAATGAGTAAGACTGTCGGCAATAGCACGTTTTAGGTCACTTAAAAGGTAACTTTTTAGCCTTAGTCTCTCAAGTAATTCATTCGGTAATGGTACGTTCAGTAAGGCCCTGGGCGATGCTATCGGAAATCGGAGGAATATCATAAGGCGATAGAAGTCAAGCATGCCACCGGAGTATCAAGAACGAGTGCGGTCAGGAATTAGTGGCTGCTCTGTCGGCAGGGACCGTTTACCGTATGCACTCGTCTCATACTAGAAGAAAGGCTACTTTTTTTATTTGTTATGGAAACTTCACATTTTTACGACAGCAAGGCATAACGATCTATTTGCGAGGAATTAAGTAAATAAGCTAATAATATATACTTGCCGCTATGCGGAAGCACAAGATATTTTTTTTTTAGATAGGAAACATTTTTTTTATTTGAAAGAGAAGAAGGAGATTGTGGACAGAACGTCCAGGAACGCTCCCTCAAAATCAAAAATTGTGATCATCATCCGGAAAAAAGGAACATTTTTGGACGATGAGAAACTACGTGTGTGGATCGTAAGCTTGTTAAAGACTCAGATTGAGTCGTATTAGGCATGATAAATTAGCATACGGGTTCCGCCAAGGAAAGTAGAAAAGGCAAAAGGAAAAGTAGAAACGAGAATAAGGGATCTTCAATGGTAAAACATCGTAATAGGAGGATACTTAACTGAATTGAGATTTATACCAGTAGTTCCTAAGTATCGGAGAAAAGGAAACGCGAGAATCAGAAAAAAATATCATAAATAGGGGAGACTTTAGAAAGAAAATAATGCTGCGCAACTGGCCAATGTAGATGATGGGTACACCCAAAAAGAAAATATAAATTAATTATCACAAAATTGCATATGGGGAGAAATTAACCGTCTGGGATTTTTTTAGTGTCTACTTACAACCAGTGCTATGCTATGACTGTGTTCGGCTTCTTGGGCACCACGCCGGGTCTTCTTTCTTCTTTCTTGGTAATAACGTCCAGAACGTTCGGCTTGCAGGAGTTTGGCTGCTGGCTAGGGCGATCGGCAATGCTACCCCCTTTTTTGTTATAATTATGTATAGTGGGTGTTTTTTTATGTCTGAGTAAAAATAGGAGTTGGGTGAATATAATGAAGGTGGTGTTGGAGCGAAAGGGTCACCACTGTAGGAAGGTTACTAATTTTCCTGTAGCACCTCCTTCGAGTCTATCATGGGGTTTAAGGCCCGTCAAGGAATAGTAACGAGTCGGTCGAAGAAATGGATTTATTGTTTAGACTACTGAGGCCAGTAATCTCAAGAAGTAACGAGAACGTAAAATAGTATGACTAAAAGAGAGTAATCGTAAGGGTAACTTGAACAAAACGAAGGAAATGAGGCAGTCGATAAAATGAATAGGTGATATGAGCCTCGAGACATTAGGATGATATTAGACGTTGCCACATTAACATAACGGCATTGTAATGTATGGTCAGGCGCGAGTAAGGTGCAAGTAAGTGGGTAAACAAAAGGGGGTAGCGGCGGAGTAGGCCTGTGAAAACGGTTTACGTTAATACACATGCAAAGACATATTTCTAGCACTTTGACACGCCTAATGCATTTATTATATCTAGGTACAAAAGATTTAAAAGAAATGACTATAACGACTATGGACACATATCATTGTTAGTTCATTATCACAATTCAACGTAATGTCTGTAAGTCGCACTAGTAATCACGAATTATCTAAAGAAATAGTTATATTATTTTATCGTGAGCTCGGTTCTAAAATTCTCAATGTATTATAAGAACCAAAATTTTACACAGAACACAAGGCACGAAAGTAGTAGTTATTTCATGAACACAATAATTAAACACTGGCAGAAAATAGACACTCACCCAGACGGTTCAAGTTGGGAATACGCTACGTCTACATCCTGACGTAGTAGCTAGGCAAATGGGCTGGTGTCTACAGCCTCACGGTCGGCCTTGGCAAAATGTTGCCATAAAGGTTCACTCAACTCGTCTCGTAAGACGGTGTAGATTTAATCTATTTTAATATTTATTTATCTTTGAATAAAAGACTGTTTAAAAGGTACAAAATTACTTTATGTTAAATTCTAAATTTTTATTAATTATTCAGCAATTGTCCGGGCACCACAAGTTGCTGTTGTTTTGGTTGTTCGATGGATAACTTCAATTGATATTTCAGGCTTCATTAAATGGTATTGTTATTGTTGTTATATTTTGTTGCTGTTATTGTTGGTGGGCGTGTGCGCTTGTGGTGGGTATTGGCTGAAGGATTATTGGTTATAGGATGAATAATGTTGCATAAATAATGATCTGATGCTGATTACTGACCTACATGATTGTTTATATACCGAAAACTCAATAAATGTGGACCCATAATCCAACATGTAGGTGTAGAATAAGTTACCATTGAGCTTTGATAAATCCACTATCACAATAGATATATAGCTGTGAAAAAAATTTGATGTAGGCATTGTGCTGTACGTGAACTTGAGGAGCACCTAAAATTTACTGTTGTCTACCTTCCAATAACTTCTGATTGAAAGAAAACATTACAAGATAAACTGTCCTAAATATGTTATATACACCGCACTATATTTTCTGTACAACATTTATTTTCATGAAATTTTAGTTTATTGTGAAATGATGTCACAGTGTAAAAATGCGTCGCAATATTTGTAATTGCAAATTTTATTATTAACAACAGCTATCAAGGTTCACAATGCAGGATAACCAGAAATAACAAAAATTGAGCCTAAATTTTGATGCTGTAAAGCTTAAAATCTGTGCCTACTTTTTTTTGTTTTATTCGAAGCCCTGCATTCATACATAGCGAAGCGCGCGTGGATATACGTGCGTGTGTGTTTGTGTGTGTGTACGTATACTCTGGTACACATGACTGGGCGATTTATATGTAACTAGTGTACACGACCCGTCCAAAATGACGGGATTCGATATTTCCTTCAGACAAATCCTCCAGCTGTGGATGCCCAACAAATCTATCCATGCCAACAGTACCCGCCATCAAAATATTCTTGTACTTGTGCACTGGTGAAACTCGTATCATAGATACGGTCATTGAGCGTCCTTGTGAGCGTCACAGACACACGCACCAACCAATTTGATGTGTTCACTCACAGGCCCATTGTGATAACTTGCCACAAATTACGCATAAAATATATACATTTATTGATTTATATAATTTTAAGGAAAATCTTGGCGTTTTATAGGAATTAATGAGATTAAACGAAAAAAATCGAATGCTCATTCACGGTTTTTTTCAATACGTAATGTCAATGAAATCGAAATATAGGGATAATTAACTCAACATTTAGGTACAGAATAATTTGACGTTGAGTTGTGATAAATTCACTGTCTCTTAAATTAATAGCTACGTCAAGTTGTGTGGGCGTTGTGTTGCGTAGGAACACGTCGATCGAACATTGTAAAAATTTACTTTGGTTACCCTTCAATTAAATAAATTTTACTTAGAGGTGTTTCAACTTTACCTTCTTTCAAATGTACATTTCTATCACTTCTAAATTTTTTATACTTTCAAAATGGTATGAAGTGAAATTTATTTAATAAAGGTTGTTCAAAAAACTCATGCATATTAATTTATGTAAATGAAAATCACAAATTACAACGCTCGATTCGTGAACGTCGTAGCTTGAGAGAAAGAATAATTAACCTAACGAGTATAGGGAGATTTGTGGAAATTTCGAGCTTACCTAAACATATTGGTGGTTGACACGAGTATTGTATCCTATGACTGGAATACGTGAGGCGCAGGTGTGGTGTAGGTGCCGTACACGCGGTGGTGTGGTGTAGGTGACGTACACGTGCAGGTGTGTGGTGTAGGTGACGTACACGCGCAGGTGTGTGGTGTAGGTAACGTACACGCGGTTGTGTGGTGTAGGTGCCGTACACGCGGTGGTGTGGTGTAGGTGACGTGCAGGTGTGTGGTGTAGGTGACGTACACGTGCAGGTGTGTGGTGTAGGTGACGTACATGTGCAGGTGTGTGGTGTAGGTGACGTTCACGCGCAGGTGTGTGGTGTAGGTGCCGTACACGCGCAGGTGTGTGGTGTATGTGCCATACACGCGCAGGTGTGTGGTGTAGGTGCCGTACACGCACAGGTGTGTGGTGAGTGTGTGTGCGATGGTGGCTTCTCTACCTCATCGGTGTGGGTGTATTGATACTCTGTTGCGTCTGGCGTATATATGGAATATTTTATTCCAGCCAGCTTTTGTGCACAGATTTGAATGTGTATCGACGGGCAGTTATTGGAGAGGGATTTTTATATTATATATATCGACGGGCAGTTATAGGAGAGGGATTTGTATATTATATTCATCGACGGGCAGTTATAGGAGAGGGATTTGTGTATTATATACATCGACGGGCAGTTATAGGACAGGGATTTGTATATTATGTATATCGACGGGCAGTTATAGGAGAGGGATTTGTATATTATGTATATCGACGGGCAGTTATAGGAGAGGGATTTGTATATTATATATATCGACGGGCAGTTATAGGAGAGGGATTTGCATATTATATATATCGACGGGCAGTTATAGGACAGGGATTTTTATATTATGTATATCGACGGGCAGTTATAGGAGAGGGATTTGTATATTATATATACCGACGGGCAGTTATAGGACAGGGATTTGTATATTATATATATCGACGGGCAGTTATAGGAGAGGGATTTGTATATTATATATATCGGCGGGCAGTTATAGGACAGGGATTTGTATATTATATATATCGACGGGCAGTTATAGGACAGGGATTTGTAACATATGTATATCGACGGGCAGTTATAGGAGAGGGATTTTTATATTATGTATATCGACGGGCAGTTATAGGAGATGTATTTATATACTATACAAGGTGTTACAGAACAAGAGGTACAAAATCGCACCCCAAGTTGAACATGGCCAAATAAACACGTTTTCTTCAATATAATTATCGGAAACAAAATCGAATCAGATCTAAGCTGTTTATTGTTTTAAAGTGTGGTATTTAACGACACAGTTACGCGCAACATTTATTTGAATTTACTTTACAAAAATAGTTCACAATGTGACCCACCGACATCAACGCAATTTTCAAATCTGAGCCTGAACGACTGCCGGAAACACGTCTGGCTTTCCAGAAATCTCACCAGCAGTCAATTCTGGCCGCCACATCTTCCCCAGATTCACTGGGTGTAGCATAAACAAGGCTATCTATGTATCCCCAATTAAGAAATCGATTGGAGTCATGTCAGGAGATCTAGGAGGCCAGGCAACACGACCATATCGCCCGATCCACAGATCAGGATTTAGACCATTCAGGTAATTCCGGACACTGGTAATTGTGCAATTGAATTTCTTCCTTTGAAATGATAAACAGATATCTCAGGAAACACCGTTTTCGGAGAATATAATTTAAGAAGAAGTGGTCATTTGGCCATTTTCTACCTGGTGTGCAATTTTGTACCTCATGTTCTGAAACACCTTATGTGCTTATGTGTGATTTGATTTAATTCTATGTTCTTTGACTGGACTGAGGTTGCATTAGAAGGGGACTCATTGAAGTTAGGGGAATCTATATGCATGTTGATGTGGGTGACTTATCATTAATAATTTATTATATTAATGATTCAAGTTAGGGAGGTTGTGATATACCTAAATAACCCTGAGTAAAACAGCTGTAAAATACAATAAGCTGTATAAATAATGTGAAAAACCAACTTTTCGTAAAGTTGTTAGGGTAAATTTTGTATTTTTCTACTTGTTGGAGATGCAGACCGAGCCTTGCAGACAGCGAGAAGCAGACTACTTTGAAATGAAATACTTATATGAAATGATTTATTCTAATTATAGATCTGTTCAATATTGGAGGCTAATTGAAGACATAAGCATTGGAGAATCAATCAATATCCTCCTCATTATTTGTTTCTGCTTTGAAAATATTCTGACCTGAAGACATTTGCCTTAGTGAGGGAACTGGAAATGACTTGCGTGGACATTCGTTTGACAAAAAATTTTTACCCATCAAAACATCGGTTTCTGAATATATGAATATTTCAATTGTACACGCAAGGGTCTTTAAAATAAAAAAATTTTTCTATAGGGAGTGTTTTTTTCATTACAAGTGTTTGGTTAGATTTTCTATAATTTTATTTAAAAAAAAATTTAAAGTAATATATTTGTAAATTCATTGTACGGTTACAAGTACGGTGTCATACAATCGAAGGTGGTGTTTCACTCTGAAATGTCATCACTATTAAGCTAATATTGAAATTTTGCAGCCGACGGGCTAAACATGTATGGAAAAGGTGGAAAGACATGGAAGACATACCGGGGATAACTTTTGAGTATTGGGTGGACAATTGCGGAGTATTGGGTCATATGCCCAGTATTGAATGAGCCATCAATGAGTCTTGGGTCCCGTGGTCGGTATTGGATAGTATTTTACTGTTTTACATTTGAGATCAAAATATCGGTCAGACTTCAGAAATAAGTTCAGCCAATACTGGCCACCGGTCAATTTAGTATTGGATGCTGGCTTAGGGAAGGATTTTTGCAGAGTTTATAGGTATAATTGATATTATCTAACCTAATAATACCCGTTGTGTGTTTATTTATACATATATTTGTTTGGTGTCCGCTTCTTAGGAAACATAGGATGTCTGAGTGGGCGGTTTCATGGATTACATTGAAAGATGGCCTTGCATGTGTTGATATGCTTGACATTTTATCGAGATAAGTTTGATTAACATAGGTTAGGTAATGTCGAAAGAAATTTCCCACGGGTCCACCTATTTAATGATGACATTGTCCGTGGAATTTCCACGTGTACTGCTACTACCTATTAATACCCATGGTCTATACATATCCCAGGTAGCAAGAAATTATTAGGCCAATATTGGGTTGATAATTATTTATTGACCTGATATTGGAATCTTGGATTACAATAATAGGCTAATAACAAGACAATATCGAAAAAAGATATATATATTTATGATATCAACTTGTTATTGGGACAGTGTAGGAAATAGTTTTATTTCTAATATTAAACTAACAGTGTATATATATATATGTACGATATTCATATAAGTGGAAACTATCTCATAATAATTAAAAATCTCGCAATTTAATAAAATTTGTTAGAATATAAATTATTATTGCCCAAATATTGGGTTGATATTGTTCACCAATAATACGGAGTAATTTGTTTAAAATGTACCAATAAAGTTAATGAATAGTTATTGCAGTCATTAATGAGTGCAGATATATATGACAGATATCAAGAAATGTGAATACGTTACAATAATACGTATATTCAGAATTACTGTAGTCACAGGTCACAGGTAACTCACTCAGTGGAACTGTTGCTAGGTGTGCCCAAAGTAAGTTCTTGATTGTGTGGTCGTGAGTTGTATATATTGTATTATAATACTGTACATTTGTATTGCAAATATAATAAGGGTAGGGCTAGGCTTTTTCCGATATGCCTCCCCCAGATCGGGGGAGGGGAGCTGGTGCTGGGCGGGGAGGCTCGGGTAGCCCCCCCCCCCCCAGAGCCCCTCTTCTTCCAAACCCTCGCTCAACTTCTAAAACTAGGAATACTATTCCGGGGTCCCTCCCTTAAACCCTAGTAACCTTCCACCTACGCTATTTATACCGCCAACTTCAAGCAGTGCCGCAATCAGTGCTGCACATAGAACAAAGTCACCAACATACAGAGTACAACTTAAACTCATCGACAATGCAAAGCCAGTAGACAAAACAAAAATTTTCGAAACGACCTTTAAAGACCTCAATGCTCCCCTTATTCGACTGACTCCCACCAAAACCGGTTTTTATGCAGTAACAGATGATGCCACTTCAGTTGACAAGCTAACTTCTAGCAAAGCAATTAACGCATTTCAGAAACTGAATATCATTCCAGCCATTCCCCCGGACCTAAGAGCTAAAAGATCCATTTTGTTAGACAAACAGACTTTGAAATAGGCTCAAGACCTGCAGAAGAAATAAAAACAGAAATCCAACATCAAAATTCATGGCTATCAGTAACGGAAATAGTAAAAATAAAACAATACACCCATCTGATCAAACTGATAACTTCTGACACCACTACTGCACAAAGGATCCTCCGAGACGGTTTATATATGTTCCACACAAAAATTACACCCAATCAATGTGAACAAGAGAAATATACACACTCCTTATCTGTTATAATTGCTATAAATATGAAGATCACCCAACAAACAAATGCACCCAACCAAATCAATACTGCTCAGAATGCTCCTCTCAAGAACACACTCACACTTATGATCAATGTACAAGCACAATCAAGCAATGCCTCAACTGTAACGGACCACATAGAACATTAGCATCCAGTTGCCCGTACAGAAAAAATGTAGTTAAACAAAAATCGAAATTGAAAAACAAGAGCATCATCAACAAACTCAAAACACCTATGCTGAAATTGCAAAGCACAAAATACTACAAACAAACCCCCCAGAATATACCCTCACACTAACATCACAAACACATATTTAACTTACAGCAATCATTTTGGAAGCACATATAGCAGCCCTCAATAGAACACAGAAATTTGGCGACCTTCTTTCACAATCCCTAAAAATGAACTTCAACATCGATTCCACTTTTCCAGACCGTGACTCAGCCGCAATTTTCAATTTCTACTATAAATCAGAAACAGCACTAGAGGAAACGGAAACTGATCAGGAAAAAACGGTGGATGTGTCTCTGGAATGTCAGCAGGAGCATATGGAGGAGGCCATGGACACGGAGGCGAGAACAAAGCGTAGGATCAGTGATGACATTGGAAATTCAAGCATTGTACTGGACAATAAGCACAACTTTCATATCAAACTCTACAGAAATTTCATCGATAACTCACCAATCCCAGAAAATCCCCCGACAGAATGGTACATCCAGGAACTCAAAAGAAAAGAAAATGACAAAGGATTAAAATTTACAGTTCAAGACATGAGATCGCAAACATTACTGGAATACATAAGACACAACAGAGTACAATTCACAAGAACTAAAATGAATATCATCCCCCACGAGGACTTCATAAATCTTCCAAGACACCAGTCACTAATGGCAGCCACAAAGAAACCCAAAAAATTAATTGTTCAAAAATGAATTTGAAGAAAATAACAATAATTCAACACAACGTACAATCTTGGAATACCAATAGAATCACTCTATCCAACATATATAATACGCTAGACCCAGATATAATACTCATCAATAGTCACTGCCTCATAAACAACCAACCCCTCAAGATCTTCAATTACATTACATTCTATTCAAATAAGTTGAACGAAAATCACGCAGGCACCGCAATAGCTCTCAAGAAAAACATTTCATCCCACGATAATTTTCATTCAGACATGATGGCAGTAACAATAGACACGCTTCAAGGACCAATCACTATAGGCACTACTTATACACCCCCCAGAACGGACTACCTGCTTTTCATAGACTTTCACACGCTTTTTAACAGACCTCATCCAACTTACATTCTTGGTGACATTAATGCAGCACACGATATAACAAGATACACAAACTGGAATATCAGGGGGAAACATCTCTACTATCTAATCACCAGACACAAATGCACATACGTTGGACCAAATTTTCCCACTAGAATAACTCAAAATAGCGCCTCTTCACCAGATATAGTCCTGCAGAACAGACAAGCTTACCACAATATCTTTCTGAAGCCGGGACCAATCACTCCATTAGATCACATCATCATAACAGCAACAATATCGGCAAATCCAATACAAATTCCTATAAAACCTAGAAGACATTTTCATAAAGCAGATTGGCAAGCCTATAGACAGATACTTTCAACAGTCACACCCCCATTAAAACAGGACCCTACGCTTAAAGAAATATATCAATATTTGAAAAGGTGGACAAAACACGTATTGGACGCCACCAGAGCAACGATTCCACTTATCACTCACAGAATCATACCAGGAATCAAACCAACTCATGAAACCCTGCAATTACAAGCACAATACAAGCAAACAATGCAATATGTATACACATACGGCCCTTCCATGGAACCCTGACCGCAATCAAAACCAAACTACAGGAAGCATACAAAAGAAAATATCATGAAATCTGGAAGGAACTGATTAGGAATCTTGAACTGCAGCAGGACCCGAAGGCATTCTGGTCATCCTGCAAGAGGATGATGGGTAACAACTCAAAACAAATAGTTCCATTTATAGAAAACAATAAAATTCAACTACACACACCACAAGAAAAAGAACTTATTTTCAGAGAGCATTAGGAGAAAATATTTACCGAGCACGACGAACCTTTTTTTGACAGAGAACATATTGAAGCAGTAAATAATCACGTAACCAATATAGCAAATTCGATTGTCCCGTACAGAACAGGAAATATTAACAGACTGGATCCAATTCATTTTCCCCCTATAACATATGAAGAGCTACTGCACGCGCAAAGAACATTCAAGCAAAAATCACCAGGAATAACAGACATAACCACTCTGCAACTAAAAAACCTGCCAAAAAACATGATACATTTTCTCATTTACATCTTTAACATGTCTATATCTGCAGGCTATTTCCCCTACAACTTAAAACATGCAACAATGATTTTTCTACCAAAACCAAATTCATCCCTAAAATCAGTGCAGAATTATAGGCCGATCTCCCTCCTAGATGTACAAGGAAAATTACTGGACAAAATTCTAAACAACAGATTGACAAATTTTCTTACAATTCACAACCTTTTCAACAGCCGGCAACATGGATTCAAATGTAACCGAGGAACTCACACGGCCTTAGCAACATTGCATGAATCAATATCAATCAAACTAGCACAAAAGTGTAAAATAGACATTTGTTTGAGAGACGTTAAAAAAGCTTTTGACAAGGTGTGGCATTCTGGCTTGATCTTCAAACTATCACAAATAAATCTCCCCCCTCTATTTTTACGGACTTTAAGCAACTACTTGAGCAATAGAACAGCGACAATAAGAATAGCAAACTACATAGGACCCAAATTCGTATTGCACACCGGCGTACCCCAAGGAGCATGTTTATCCCCCACGCTTTACAGCTTCTACACCCACGATCTACCTCCTCCACTACCAAATACAGATTATGTATGTTTCGCAGATGACATCACCCAAATAACAGCAGGACAATATTCGCTAAGATTTGCAATATCAAGAACCAAAAAAGCAATAGAACAGATCAACTCATTCGAAAATAAATGGAAAATCCTGACCAACAGCAGCAAATTTGCCATCATCCCAATCAGTCGAAGGAAAAATCTTGATGTAACGATCAACAACCAAGTGATTCCGTACACAAATAGAGGCAAAGTTTTAGGACTAAACATAACGACACATGGCATATCATCTCAGGCTTCCACTAGACAAGCAATAGCGTACAAAAACCTTAACAGAATTCTCCGTTTCACTCATCTGTCTACAAAAACGAAATTGAAACTCTACATGGCCTACGTAAGATCAGCACTCATATACTCGGTTATACCCTTGCACACAGCATCAGCATCATCAATATCCAAACTGCAAAAGGTTCAAAACAAAGCTCTCAGATTCATCACAGGCAACACACTAATAAACGCAATACCATCCGAATACATGCACATACAACTAAAGGTCCCTCCCATCAACATACTGCTGCATGAGCACGCAAACAAAATCTGGAACAATATGCAGCAATTTGATCCCGATCTGTATACTAATCTAACTTTCCCGCCAGACCTTATCTCGAAACAAAACTCCAGATTCAAAAGCTCAAGGCTACTTGCAATGGCCCCCCCCTCCACCTCCAAAGTTTAATTGAACCATCGATATTCAACAGACATATCCCCAAAAAACCAAAATTCTTAATCCTCTTCGGAGGAAGTGGGGGAAGACCAAAAAAATCCTTTCATTAACATTTTTTAGCATTTTTTATTTTTTGTCTTTCTGGGGCGTTGGCGAGCGGTAGGACGGTCTTCCCCCCCATGGGTGGGAAGCCGAAACCCCAGACATTTCACTTCATTTCAACCGCACTGATTTACAAATTATTCATCAATTATACAAAATCTTCATCAATTATTTTTCATTACATTAAAAGTTCTTAAATTCCTGTTTACTTACCACTCTAAATATTCAATAGCCTATTTTTGAAAATTTACGTAGTGTAAAGTGCATGTCTGCAAAACTGTATCTAGGTGTATATAATGTATGATGTGCATAGGCGCTATATTGTAAATAGGTAGAGAACAACAATTAACTTGAAATGTAAATATATAGGTATATACGGTAGGTAAAAATTAGTGTAATATAATGTGCTCATGTGTTGATGAGGATAGATAACACACTTAAATAGGATAGTGTATAGGTGAAAACTCATTCTCTAATTATAGGCGCTAGGTGATGTACATGTGTTGATATTAGATTGTATAAAGACTAAAAACTAGATAAACCTAAATCATAGCCTGGTAACAAAACAATGATATTTTAGGTAGTGTTACTGTGTAGATAAGAAAAGTGTATATGTTTAAAGTTTAGATAGTTAGATAGATAGAATGTAATGTAGAAAAAAAAAATGTAAAAAAATAAAAAAATAAAAAAAATAAAAAAAAACAAAAATAGTAATAAAAAAAATAAAAAAAAAAAATAAAAATAAAATGATAATAATAACAAATGTATATATGCATATATGTGTGCATGCGTATCGTGTACGTGTGTATGTATATGTTTGTGGGTGTATAATGTTACGAAATACGTATGTTTCTATCACATGACATGTTTTTGGCTAAATCACGTAAAGCTATGTTCATATTAGATGATATTTTATTTTTACGTGATAATTTTTTTTCGGCTAAATCCCGTGAAGCTACAACATATTAAGAAATGCAAACATTCTACCGGGCTGCAAACATTGTATTGTGTAGGATGTGGGGTGTGGATCAACGCAGCGCCGCGAAGTGTTCTCAGATTTCGAAGGGACAAGAGGGTCATAAATATCTGTCGAGCTCAAGTGGTCAGCGCTTCGCCCAAACTTGCTAAGGTTCAGGCGTCCACAAACACACAGTCTTGCACACAAACACAAATCTCAGGCACACACATACACAAACGCACAGCACACACGTAAACACGTAGGCGTGGGAACGCTCGCACCTCGGCAAGCACCGCACCTCTTCGGCCAATCAGCGCTCTGGAAGGGATCACGCGTGTGGGTGTGTCAGAGCGCGAACAAATTACATTTCAGAATCTCCGAAACAAACAAGGCTCCACCTATCACGAGGGAAACACGTGATCTTTACAAGGAAGAATCCAGATCCTTCGAGAAAGAAAGAGGCGACACACAATAAAAGGAGTGAGAAGAGGATGATCAGGGTTCTTTTTTGGTGGAAGCGAGTGCGGGAGAGGTGCACGTATCTGAGGGGCACGCAAGCAGGCACGCCGGCGCACTGCTGGTGTGCCTCCAATATAATCAGCAATTTGAATATCTGAGCACATCGAAATTTTCAAGAGAGGCAACGTTGACCATCATAAAACGTCGAAGCTCCAATTTTGCAACACGACTGCTCGAAGCACCTCAGCTTTATGGTGGAATCGTCCAGCATCAACATAGCAACCATGCCACGGAGAGAATTCGGAATATTAGTAATCAGTTCCGGGCGCACAAGCAACTTCAGCTAGAAAATATTGAAGCCGCACCGCCTTCAGAGTCCACAATGATGCCGCCACTACGAGTCCTGCAGTGGTCAAGCAGACTCGGAATTTAGGGCTTGAAATGGGGGCTGAGTATTGCGCTCCCGCACTACGGCCGGCTGATGAGGAAGGAACTTCGGGATCGCGGGGGCGAAGGAACTTCGGGACCGTGGGACGGTCTGATCTGCACTACGTGAATTCTCAAGCAGCATTGGGAGTGTGTTAATTCATCGTCTGAGCTGCACTGCGGGAATTCTCAAGCAGTATTGGAAGTGTGTTAATTCATCGTGATCTACAATTGCAAGAAATGGTTTAGGCCAATTTACTGGTTTGGAACTCAGAAAAGTGATCTTTAAGTGTGAAAGTTCTAGCACAGACAGCACATGGAATAGTGCGTTCCGAGCGGCGCGCAATCAAATGTGATTTGTGTGATGCGGGCAATTGGCTCATGTTCGAATTCTGTGTGTATAATACGAGGCATTCTATATATGACACCTTGCTGTGAGTCAAGGTTCTATTCTTTTTGGCATAACCTTTTATTTCATGTGTGCGCTAGCCAGGATATTCATTTTATGTTTCTAACATCATTTTGTTTGTGCGTAAACTCCCTGTTTGACGATTGCCAAGAAATGCTATGTCGCGTTGAATCATGTAATCGTTCGCTGGCGTTCAATAATTTTCTAGCCTGAATCTCTCATTTTATGTGTCATATTCAAATCCACGTGTTTCTAAAATAAATCCATGTTAATCTTGCAAATTCTTTTATTCTCCATGTCTGGTATGCAGGTGTACGCAAGCATGAAAGTATAATACTCTAAAATTGTGAGGGGGTTGAAATTCCCTCAAGCGTCTGGGAAGGGGGTCCTAAACCACACCCCTCTCTCATATCGCAACAATAAGTAAGAGAAAATGTATATGTACATATTTGTGTGCAATTGTGTCGTGTGTGTGTGGGTGGAAATGTATATATGTAAAAAAATACAGATGTAAATATACTTATATGCATGCATGTGGATTTTGTGTGTGTGTGGTTGTGGGGGATAAATGTACGAGTAAACGTGTGTCGGGTATGTATGTGTGTATATGTATGTAAAATATATGTATATGCATATATAAAAAAATATATAAGAAAAAGAAAAAAAAAATAATAATTATCTATATGTATAGGTATGTATATAGTGTATGTATATAGTAAATGTATATAGAGACTTGTAGAGGAGCACAAATTTCCCCCAGCTAAAATTTAAATTCACTCCGTTTGCCGAGGGCTTTTGTCGCCTTACCGCCGAAAAATAAATACAATAGAGCAGAGTAGACAGGGCATAATTTAATACACGAATCACTCTTAGCATAAAAAGCCCTGATGGGTACTTTTCCCTTATTATTTTAACCTAATTAGCAGTATAATTTAACAATATGCACAAGATCACCTAATTATGCGTTAACGCCTTTTTCTTCTTCCACTATCCCTTTCCTTTTCTCTCCCCCTTTTTTTCTCTTCTGGCACACTCTGTGCCAAACTCTAATTCTCTTCTCTTCTTTCCTATTGTCACCGCCCTCCCCCCCACAGCCTCAGTATACTCTCAGCGTCCCTAGATATTCCCAACTAAAGTCTCGACGCTCCGCCAGCACCTCCCCCGTTGCCTTCACCGCCGCCTCGACTGCCAGCCGCCACGCTTCGTCGCTTCTAGATGCGCCAGTTCCCTGCGAACGTCTGGTACTCCTTGGTCGGAGACACTCAGCCAGCAGCAGCCTCACCGGTCTGCTCTCGTCCTCCAACCGCGCCTCCCCGACAACCGTCGATCCGCCAAGACGTCCTTGGTTGCTGTATTACTCGACTGTAATATTCCCTTGTGCCATCATTGTCGGCGATCTTCATAATAATACGGCGTTTATTCTTAATCAAGGTTATTTGCTGCAAATACCACGGGAAACATTTATTGTCTCCTAATATCAGGTGCCAGTCCCAAAGTCTGCCACAGTTTAACCCGTGGACGGCGGTGTGGTCAAGTGATGCAACTGAATGCTAAACTCAATTATGTAGGTTTTATCCATATATTGGAACAAGGCTTTTGACTTTTACCAAATACTTTTAAGACAGCCCTCGGTGTCAGAAATGTTCTCAGTTAAATGTCACTACAAATGCACAGAAAAAAGGATGGCATTGTGATAGAAATACGTTCCGATTTGCTTGACCGAGCAATAGATGCTCGAAAAATGTGCACAAAATATAGATACTTCATATAGAAAATGAAAAATTGCTCGAAGATTGATGCAATTATTGCCTTATAACTTCACTCAAAACACAAGTAAAATGCAGTAACCAAATTGCAAATTTTAATACAAGCTGCTGGCCTAGTTATGTATAGAAAATAGAAGGTACTTGAAGGTTTTCCGTCTCTACTTGTTTGGTTTTACTGAAGCCTAAAAAAAGTAAACCTTTTCTTCTGAATTGTTTTTTTTTTGCCACAAAAAACAAATATCCTTTTAATCTGTGGGCGTAAAAATTTGAAAAATGAATTATAATTTAATCAAGCTAACCTAACTTAACCTAACCTTAACATCAAAAGGAAACCATAAATCAAAAGTGGAGACAGATAACCCACAAGTAACAAATTAAATAACTTTAGCAAATCATTTTAAATATAGTAAGAGTCTCTCTGATAAAAATTTAAAATGTGAGCATTTTTCAACACTTCCAGAAAATATAGGTCACAAAAGAAATCAAAAGAAATAATTCTTTAGAGTTTAGACGGAGCAGGAGCATATTTTAAAGTGTTAAGCCAAAGTCCATAGGCTTATACCTCTATGAAGAGCATTACGAAAGGTAGAAGTATATCAGCTGATCCCACCCCGCTGTTTTAGTGATGGTATTCAAAATGTTCAGAAAATACTTGAGTGGTTCTTAATATTTTCCGTTCACATATGCACAGAGACAAATTACGTTTATAAGCTCCCAACAAACGAAATCTACCAACAATTTACATCAATTAGCTAAAACTCACTCGAGAAGCAGCCTTGTTTGTCTACGTGCTGCTCGCGTACAACTCCACGCCGCCGAAAGCGTACGCTGGAGGTAAGTTTGTGTTTTGTTCGCGCTTTGGTGTGTTTGTGATTGACGTTGGATAGTGTAGACGGGGCTTTATCGTCGTTAACTAACAACTACTCCCACCCTCATCCGTTAGTACGTCACACTACCTCCGGCCTTACGATGCAACTCTGCACACAGCAACCGACGAGTCTTGATTGTCTACTCGACCGCATCTCGTTCTGTGTCGCGTCTACCCATGGTAGTCATTACACATCCGATTTTACAGCTGCAAGAGCTGTATACTTCATCTCTACGATTGCGAGTCATACCTGACTCTCCAAAAGATCAATGTCACAGTTGAAAAACCAAAACATTATCGCTAATCTTTGAAATCTTAGTTGAAATCCGGACCATTATTCAAACAATAAAGTAATGAATTTTGATACTATACTGAGAAAATTGTATACTCAATGAAAAATTGAAATCAATAATACCTGCCGGTTATTAAATATTATTTTTATTCCAATTCCAAATTGGTGGAATCATAAACACCCAAATTAAAAAGTTTTTGTCAAGAAAATATTGCGATTCCGACATTCCTGTTAAATGTGAAAATTACCTCTATTGCACTTTACTTTATTTCGGTTCTCCATCTGAAAAATTAGTTCGTGAATTAAAGTCTTTATTCAGTAAGCGTTTTCCTGGAGTAAGTTTACTAGTCATACTGATTAGCAAAGCAAATATTAGTTCATTTTTTCGGTTCAAGGACTCAATTCCAGGGCTCATGCGCTCTTCTGTTGTGTATAAGTATAGTTGTGCGCAGTGTGTATCGGTGTACGTCGGAATGACGTCGCGCAATATTTACGCAAGAGTGGCAGAGCACCGTGGAAGGAGTTTTCGTACTGGCAACCTGTTGGCTAATCCTCCTCATTCAGCAATACGCAGCCATGCCGAGAAGTGTAGTGCAATAATTCGTGATGGTGATTTTAAAATAATAGAAAGTTCTTCCCGCCCGTGATTTTGACCTTAGGATTTTAGAATCTTTGCATATTTTTAAGGAAAAACCAATTTTAAACAACATGCTTAGCTCGTATCTCCTTCAGATAGTTAATCCATAGTTGTCATTTTTTTTGTATATTTTAGAATTTACTATCGACCGTGTTTTCATGCTTGCGTTAGATTGATTGTACTTTGTATTTTACAGAACTGATGATGGAGCTGGTCTCCGAAAAGTTTTCGACTTTTTTGTTCTTTCATTTGAATAAAAATGACTAATTTTCTTAACATTTTCTTCGCTTTTAAATTTTTAGTGAATTTGCGATTTAAGGAGAGTGAATATTTGTTTAGATATCTGTTCAATGTTACACCAGGTGTTTCTCAGACACACAAGTCCTTCGCTTGAATGAAATTAACTTGCTGGCTAATTATCCGATTCGAATGAGGTCGTGACAAAAACTGTTTGGTTTCGAAGAAAGATAATTGTTTTTTCAACGCAAAACTTTTGGTTATAACCACTTGAAAAATGCGAGGGTGTCCTCAGCACATTCTGGAACAAATAATCGCTTATGGTGATAAAGTCACTGGATCTTATTTGATATAATGGATACTGAAGGAAAAGTGAAGTCACACATGGAAAATCCCTTATTAATACTTCAATTCCAAAATATTTTGTCAAATCCTGGGGGAAATATCACGTTTATCTATTTGTAGTTGGTGACCACGCATTTTCCATTTTTTCAATATTTATTTTCATTGCGCTCCTTATTATCCGCCAATTTTGTTGAGGGCATTGAACTCGGTCGTAATCTTTTCTCACAAATCATCTACGTTCAGCGATGGAGTGATGTAAACTTTATTCTTCAGAAGTCCCAACGTAAAAAGTCACACGGGGTGAGGTCTGGGGACCTCGGCAGCCACTCCTGTTCACGTCCTACGCCAATGGCCCGGTTCAGACATATTTTTGGCAATTATTCACGTCCTAAAATTTGTCAAAGACAAAGTGCACAGTCTTACATCCTAGAGACCGAAACTTTTACCAGATTTGCATCTACCTTAAAACGATTGGTTTTGTTATCACTTGAAATTATTTGTTCGTAAAAGTGTTATAGAAGTACTCGTACGTATCGAGAAGCATTATCTAGAATTTTGTTTTAATAAATAATTGTCTTGCTTTAATGCCAGAATAATTTAAGCCTGATTGTAAATTAGCTGTGGCTACCATTCAAACGAAAGGTTTCAGTTTTTGTAAAACATTCAGTATATTGTTGCTTATTTGAATGTTTGTATTCGTGTCTTGTATTTGCATTTCACAAAATTAGTCAGCAGAGTGATGCTGGAAAATACAACAAGCTGAGTTTTCATGATTTTGTAACCACGAAATGTTTGACGACATCATCACTGGAGCCACGTTGACGCATCTCAGGCAGCAAACAAGACCTCGTTTTTAAATCTCCAGCTCAATTAGCACACGATACGAATGTGTAAGTCTTGACTGATTTTGTGATATGAATCTGGTCAAAAAAATTGTTAAAAACTTGGAATATCCAATATGAACAATGACCAGTAGTTATCTTTCATAAATCTTATCACCCAGACTTTGATAAAACTATGTTTACCTTACATCGCTCACACCCTGGTTGATGTACGTAACGAAGAGATTCAGAAACCATATTTTGAGGATTGCAATAAAATCTTCGTTCTGTGATGTTCATTTTTCATGCTCCCTCAACGGTATTTATAGCTTTATACTTAACAACCTCTTCTCTCGATGTGTAATATGAAGGAAAAAGCTGTTCGAATGCAGGAAAAACTTTTAGAAACTAAGACAGAAATTTCTTTTTCAAGTGTAAAATACATTTATGAAAGTTCTATCAATAAAATAACGATGCGTCGTTTGGCTTGCAGAATAAATTCCATGAACCTCAAAACAATAATCCCCCGCTCGAATTCCTATACAAGAAACAGAATCTCTTAAATCAATGAAGGTTCTAAATTTTCGGTTAGTTAGAATTTTCGCGTGTACAGCCAATTTTGCTCATTACTCATTGTTATCTCCATTAGCCGCACTAAATACTATGCTGAATTATCCAACGCTGAGTAAGAGGAATTAAGTTATGTTCATAAGAGACCGTTGATTGCAATAATAATCATAATGGTAATAATATTACATTTGACTTCCCGATGGGCCTCCGTATTACAGTCCAGTAATTTAGCTCATTCCAGTCTGCTGTGTACGTCTCACAAGTTCGTACAAAACCTGCAGTGTGATGACAAAGCATTATAAATGGAAATTGATCATCATTGACCCAATAAGTGACGTATTATTTACTGAATAAAACGGTTTGAGAAATGTAAAGCGGAGATTTCTCTCACATTGACCAAAAACACAAAGGATTTAAACTTGTTTCCGTATTTCCTTGCTTTGAACTCCTTACATGGCATACTGTAGTTTTCATTCGCAAATTAACATCAGGTCGCATTAATACCACATGGCAAAAATAGCCAAATCTTCATCCAGTTTTCACGAGCGATTTTTTCAATAGCAAATTGGTCAATAACATTAACGCACAAAACACGAAGTCTCCGAGGCTCAGAGCAATATTGAAAGCAGCACTAAAATACACAATAACGTAAATACGACTCTTATTGAATAAAAAATTGAGAGATACCAACCGGGTAAGTTTTTTTTTAATTTAGCCTGAAACGACCAAACAACTCTTGTGAATGATGCTGTATAACATTTCCTACGTTGGGCAAATCGAACATGTCAGTTTGTGAACTAAACTTTGAAATTTCACGGTGTGTGTGTTTTTCAAAGAAAGAATAGAAAAGGATAGATAAATAGCAAACACTTCGAATAAATATCTATATAAATATATTTGGCATATTTATCCCAGCAAGATGGGGCTTGAGTCAACAAATTATTTGGTTCGTCGCTAAAATAACACCATCGGTCTTGGCTCAAACGCGAAACAGATAACACAGGAGTGCACAGCTTACTTCGTAATTTAATACAGCTCTACTCAAACGGTTGAGCCTGTCGTGATTAGTCGTTAAAGGCCACGATCATCATCACGAGAAGGTCAAAAGGTATCCATACTTCGGGTTCAGTTAGTACAACCCGAAAAGATACTTGAGGCAGCCCGAAGTCTGCGACCCGAAGTCCTCGTCCAGCTGAGGCGCAGAGTTGCCGGCTTCCAGTTGCTTCTGGTACTCCACCAGCGGAGACTTGCTCATCCAGAAGCTGTTACCGGCACCGCATACCGGACACGGGCAGGTGGAAGAAGAACATTGCAAAGTTATTATTTTCAATCCTATTATTGGGCCTAAAAAAAATTAGATCTCAATGTCAACTATCAATACGTGAGTCACACAGAACATTAAATCCACCAGAAGTAATTTGATGACTGCAATCAGGAGTTGACGTTCTGCGTAGCATCGTTTCTATTTTAAACTGGTCTATATCAACGTGAGTGCAGATGTCAAACAATACTAAGTTGGTAAGTGGTCGTCAGCTCATTCAGTGTAGATATGCTTTTTAAGCTCAAGATAATTGCTGTGTTTTTTTGATGAAATTTGCGCAAACAGTTCATCTGCCAAATACTGAAAGACTATGACAAAATAAAAGCTCTTCTTTGTTTATCGAGAAGTAGGGGCGAGCAGGACAAAATTAACCTATAAAGCTTGAACATTGGAACTGTGCAAGTCATAAATTTGAAAAAATAAACAATAAGCTTGGTTTCATTTCACTCGGTGGCACTCGTGAACTAAATTAATAATCAATGAAATATCGAACGAGGCGGCACTCAAAACAAGAAAATAAAATTATTTCGTCTTCCTCTCATACTTCAGGTTTATGATCATCAAAAATTTTCTATTTTATTTATTCCCTACTTAGTGAATTTTAGACCAATATGCATTTATATTATCGGTTTATGTTTATTTTGGAGCAGATACGAACTACTGTGTTGCTTATAGTCTGATATATTTCATGCACAAAAAATAAATTATAAGGAAAATTTTTGAACACCCAAAAATTTTGTCAAGCCAAATGATATATCGATAAAATATATAAATTAAACAGCATCTACCATCATTGCTGATCACCACAATGAGACATGGGTGCAGTCAACACCTGGTGCCTAATTTCCCTGCAGGTAGTTAGCAATAAAACAAAAGTCACTCAGCGAATTATACTCACTGCGGCATGAGGCGGGCGGGGGCGCAGCGGTCGCAGAAGAGATTGTGACAGCTCGACAGCACGCAGAACTCGTTGTCGTCCTGAGTGGCGTCCTGGCAAACTGCGCAGGTCTTCGGAGTCACGCAGCCCAGCATCTCCTCCATCGTAGAGCAGGGCGTGATGGACAGCTGGAGGGGACTGGTAGCAAAAGCCCCTTGCAGAATCAAAGGGAAGACCAAGCTGGCGACCAGATTCTGCATGTGGACGGCGCTTTAGAAGGTGGTCCTGCCGTGAGGGTCGTCAACCACGACGGAGCGCATCTCCTCATACAGAGGGTCGCAGAGCAGCACATTGTAGAAGAAGAGAAACCGGGCGACGTCCCTCAGTTGAGCGATGGCGTTCCCGTCGTAGAGTAGAGGCGACGTGATGCGCTCCAGGACAAGATTAATGCCTTCAACAACGTCCAAAACGTACCATTTCATTGACCGTAAGAGAGGATAAGGAGATGTCGGGGTGTACCCATCATAGATACTATCACCGCCCTCCAAAACAACGGTCAGCACGGACACCAGGGCTCCCACTTGACGTAGGGTTGGACGCGAGAGGGCGGTGCCCATCGCTCTCCGTAGCTCGCGGAAGCACATCGGCGGGACGAGGTGCTGGTGGCTCCGTTGGGCTGTGGCGACGTCCTGTGGACAAATAAAACTGTTTAGTTAAATGGTCGACAACTTGCATTGCATGTGGGGAAATACAGACAATCAATGTTAGGTACAATCTGGGTTCATTACGTTGCTGTGTACAAATACTCAAGGATGAGTTTATCATTTATTTCTAGACAAAATTACGAATTATTAGTTTTTCCCGGTGTAAAGTCTGATTAAAAATATTATTTTGATGTTTTCTCCTTGCATTTTTTCCTCTAATAAAATTGGATACACTGTTACAATGCAAAATTACAAATTATTCGTTTTTCCGGTGTAAAGTTTAATTTAAAAAATAAAATAATAAAATTGGATACACTGTTCATGTTCATTTGTTTACACAAACATAAACGCTAAAAATACGAACAACGTTTGAACTTGCGTTAGATTAAATAAACTGTCAATGGAGTTTTTTGCATTTTAATTTCATCCGTAACATCTTATGTTTTGCAAAACAGTTTCATATCTGAAGACAAAACGTGAGAATATGGTTAAAAAATAATGTAGTTTTAACCGATCAAAAAAAATAAGCTGCGTCATTGAGCATAGATGAATGGGACATGAATGGGACATGATTTAATACAAATATTTTGAAAGAAGCCGAGCAAAATACTTTTCTCTTCTACTTGATGTAAAAAAGATTTTCAATTATGGAATGAAGTCGATTTTAGAATGCAAACAATTAGAAAACCGGATCAATGCAAATTTAACGTACAAAATAACTCAAAAAATGTTAAGTATTCGTATGGAATTTTTCTAAAAACATTTCTTCGTGACATGTATTCAAACTAACCAGAAAATTTAGGAGGAAGTCGAGAAATTTATTGTGAATTTCCATCAGGAAATGAAATAGTTTTCAATCCAGTGTTTTTTAGACTAAGATAATTACTTTCATAGGGCGTGAGTTAATAGCCAGTTTAATATAATAAAACTGCTTGAAAAATTAAAAAAAAATCTCTCTAAAAATTAAATTACAGACATTTGAAAACCTGCGTAATTCTCGGTAGGCAATAGTTATCTGGAAATTATGAAGAAGCCGGAGGCATGATATACCGACTGCTTATGAAGTTCATTTTTTACACATGACTTATAACAAATACTACAAATTGTAGAATACAAAAGTTAATATCGCAACACTAATTTCACCTAATACTTTCAAACCGCATTTGTATTGATATGAGGGGTAAAATAATGAAGAGTCCAATGTAGTCAACTCATAAAGACCTACTCCTCCCCATTGTTGCAAACAGAACCTTCTCAGTCCTGACACGCAACCCACGAAACCCACGCAACTGAAGGAAATAGAAAGAATAGAAAGCCGTTTACCGTTTCTGGACGTCAATGTTAGCAGAATTGATAATACTTTCCAATGTTCTGTTTTTAGGAAAGGCACTTTCTCGGGTTTAGGTACTAGTTATTTTAGTTTCTGTGCGACCCGTTTTAAACTCTGCGGCATTCGAACTCTCGTCCATAGAGCGTTTAAAGTTTGTTCTAACTTTCGAATTTTACATCAAGAATTTGACTTTTTACGACAATTTTTTCTTAAGAATGGTTTTCCTCTGTTTACTATCGATAAACACATTGGTAAATTTTTGTCTAAGATCTATGATCAAACGCCGGCACTCCAATCATGTGATCAACAGAAATTTTTCTTAAAGCTTCCCTTCTTTGGCCATCAATCTATCAAGTTAAATCAGGAGGTTCAACTCCTAATCAGCAAGTTTTTTCCGCAACTTAAAATTCATTCTATTCTAGTCAACAATTTCACAATCGGTTCCCTTTTCCGCTTTAAGGATAAGCTGCCCACTGCTATGTGCTCCTCTGTGGTTTACCAGTTTAGTTGTTCACGTTGTGAATCACAGTACATAGGTTCCACCTGTCGTACTCTTATGTCCAGAGTAGCCGAGCACGCTGGGCGCAACTATAGAACCGGTCGTCCACTTGGTTCTCCTCCACTGTCCTGTGTTCAATCCCATGCGGAAAACTGTAACGTCCCTGTTTCCGAAAATCATTTTAAAATCCTTGCAGGTGCCCCTCATATGATTGATTTACGCATCCTCGAGTCGCTATACGTTTTTAAGCTCAGACCCCCCTCTAAATGATACTCAAAGTGCTTTTCCTCTTCTCGTTGCAAATACATGATCATTAGTTTAGGTTTTTTAATTTTTGTTTCGTTTTATATTTTAGTTTTAAATCTACGACTTTTTCTGTATATGTTGGAGTATTCGTTTGCATAGTATAGTTTCAATTTACTCATTTTCGTTTTTTTTTGTCGCAGAATTCTTTTCTTTGCTGAGGATGAACTGTTTAGTTCGAAACGTTCAATTTTATTCATTTAGACTTTACTATTTGTAAATATAGAAAGAAGTGCAGCTGTGAATTTACTGCAGCTGTGAAAAAAAGGAATTTACGGGCCAATTTGTGAATGCTTTCGCAGTGTCAATAAAAATAAAATGATTATTCCCATGAACAAAGATTATTCACGGAAATTTTTACCGATCACTCAACTGAGCATTTGACGAGTCTTATTAGACGCGTGAACTCATTAACTTTTGAATTGGACACTGTGCCGTTGGGACCGTCGAATGAAAGTGTTGTAAAAATTCTATCTCGTTAAATCGGCAATATCAGTCACACAAATGCAATCAATTTTTTCTTAATTACAACCACGGGGTGGCTACTTTAACAATTATATCTACTTGCAAAAAACCATAAAGGAAAAATTCACTGTGCTAAAATTTAAGCTGCTTGGCAGGTTAACTTTCCCACATCACTTATACTACCTTTACACTTATGCTATATCAAAGCATAATATCGCTGCGTACCATGAACAATGCAGTTATTTGAGTTATATGGAAAAATACTATGCGTGTAACTTCATCGTTTAAAATGAACAACATTCGTCAACAGATGATGGGTGCACTCACCCTACTCAGGTTGGCCTCCTCGTCTTCAGGCGATACAACATCCAAAATGGAATGGTCCACTTCACGGATGAACTCCCAAATCTTCTGCCGGTTCACAGCAGACCAGCTGGCAGAGGAAGAAGCAGGCTGCTCCATCAGTCTATGTGCGGCAGTTGGTCCTTCAAACTCTCGTGGTTTCTTGCAATAACTTTGCACTAGAGATTTTGAACGCTGAGTATGTCCCAAAATTTTTCGAACTGGAAAAAACAATTCTTTTCTCACAATAAGCTGATCACTCTAGCACACGTGTTGTTTGGAAGGCTGCTTAGTTCAGACTGTAACCTAAGTCAGGAGCTTGGAGGTACCAGGCCTACTATTCCATCCATTAAGCTGTAATCCGATACCTTCCATTCATCGAGTGTTCCGCACTTATGAAAAAGGGACGATTCGTCACCACTGCCATCGGTCGCAAGTTTGAGCGCGGGCGTTTCTGAGTTGTTTGGAAATGCCTTGCGCCAGAGAGCCTTGGCTACGTTTCTTTACTTAGTTGCAAATTATTTCATGATATTTCGGACTCATTATTCCATCTTGTATCATTAATTCAGTAAATGTTCATCGGAGTAAAAGGCTTATGATCAAACAATGAAATAAGTAGTCTGAAAATATTACAGACGCTATATGTATAACTATTGTCAGCATGCTTCAATAATAAACTGATCATACTTTGATATTTTATTCATCCAAACAATGTTAAAAATTATCAAAGTATGGTTTTTGTTTGCAAATTACTTTAAGAATGCCATTTCACTCCCAGTGTACAGACATTGTACCTAATGGTAATAATCGCATCACGTGAATTTTAAGAATATTCTTCTAAAATTTAACTTTTGCATTTATACACTTCGGCAGTAAAAAAAATTGAACTATTGGAGAGAACACAGTAGAGAAAATTTAAATCAGGCAACACTTGAATCACAAAAAATCCCGCCTGATGTAAGTTTACATTTATGCTAATATTAGGTGTAAGATTTCTACATTGTTATGAACCGCATTGAAAAATATTCGTGTTTCATTGGTGAATTCCACGTACTGCAAGTGCAAGCGTAAAAATAATTGGAAAATAAAAAATGATACGTAAACAATGAGGGTAAATTTGAATGCATGAGTTCATTCGAATATAAGAATTACCAGAATAACCGAAGAGTTCCACTCCTTACTTCATAACTTCCTCAGATCTTTTGCAACCTCAGATTTTCCCACAGAAAACTAAGGTAATTTTGCTACCTAAATACACTAAACTAATTTTTCACGCGTTGACTCAAGCTCAAAAAATACCAGGCTTTGTGTAAAATCATTACTGATATCAAACATGCAAACTCAAGGAATGCATTTAAAAAGTTGAAATTTTAAAAATGAATTAGAATACAAGAGAATCGAACAATCCAAAGGCTGTATTGACACTGTTTACACAGCTAAATGTACAAACGGCTTCTTTTAACCCAACATCACAAAAAAATAACATGGATCAATAAATGATATATTTGCAGTACGCTATAAACTTTGAAATATTTGCTTGAGTACTGTCTTTCCAATAATTTCTCAGACCTTACTAAGGATGCAGTTTTGTTTGAAATGTTAATCGCATTTCTGAGGGGCTCATTTGATACCTTGCGATGGGTCAAGTCCGATTGGCCTGCTGGTTGTGTTAATGTTTTTTTGGTAATGCTAAGGAGGTGAAGCTTGAATAATTTTTTTTTTAAATGTGTTGGGTTTATACACGTACTGCATGTAATGTTGCGGTGTATTTCTACTTCTTGCTCAAACTACGCATTTTAAAACCATTTAGCTGCCATTATCGCAATACTGATGATGACTTGAATACAACCCACGCTGGCTGCACGCTGCAAAGGAGATCCCGTGCAGATGTCACGCTATTGAAGGCGCTCTTCTCACTTTTGATAATATCAAACAAATAACTTGTTTACAGAGTGATGTAGTGTACTGGTTGATACACGTATGTCATTTGATGCCCGAGTGGGAATTCATTCAATAATATGTTGTACAATATCACCTCACCACATCCAATATGGTTAGCTGTAGTAGCGCGGCTGTGCCAAGGAACTCATTGAATCATAATTGGAATTAAATGGGCGGCATTCAATAGATTCCATGGTCCATTACTGAGACATACTTTTAC
This sequence comes from Morinoia aosen, assembly GCA_030386875.1. NCBI lineage: Eukaryota > Metazoa > Arthropoda > Malacostraca > Amphipoda > Talitridae > Morinoia > Morinoia aosen. The sequence goes on from CM059562.1 coordinate 35,653,992, forward strand.
CCCAACAGACTGTCTCACATCAGCGGTGATAGTCGGTACAAAATAATTCATAATTGATAATAATCGTGCCTTTTTGTTGCCCACGTACCTCCTATAGCAGCGCTATGTGATCATGTCTGTCTTTATTGATTTAGTTGAAAAATATAAGTTAAACCACTAATCATTATTTCATAATTTTGATTCATTACCATTATTCGAGAACATACAAAACTTGCTTACTCGATACTCTTTTCAGATCTTCAGATCGTATGGATATTGTGGAGAAATTCCGACGGATGTTTTGATCTATAGAAGCGAATCACCTTAACATTTTATTGAGGTAATAATGGGTCGTTTGATGTGGAGTTCTGAAAGAAATTTGAGCATAGAGATGTCGAAATGCGTGAGTGATGCCGTAAAAATAATTTTGAGGGAACGAAAATACGAACTCACTTCGGGAAATAATATTAAGACAAAAATTTTGGCTTAAAAATTTGAAAAGAAATCTGCGGACAAAATTATTTTGATTCATGGAGTTACATAAACGTGTGCAAGAAATAATGATACAAAAATTACGCGAACGTCTGTGAACAGAAAATAAACTTTTCTTGCATAGAATTGTGCAAATTTAATGATGATTCCATTTAGTTAAATTGATTTTGTGATAAAAACATTTTAGCACCAAATGACGTATACTGCCGCACAAGTTTATCTATGATCGAGTCTATTTTGTTTCAACACACTTAATATCATTCTTTCAATATTTTCCTGCAACACAGACCAGTTTTCTACACTTGTGATGGGACACTTGGTCATTTTTTTTACAAAATTTAATGTGAATTTCATTGCGTTCAAATAAGTTAAGACTGGTGTCATAATAGAATAGAATATGAGCTTTAACTTTGAAGTTTTTAATCGTTTTCCACGTACAGTGTCTTGCAGAGTAAATTTTTGAGAACTTGCAAGAGACATCAGTCTCTCAGCGGTGCATTTTCGATCAGTGTTTCATAATATGAATAAGTCACTTAATTAGGTTATCCCTTCTCTAATATACTGCGTTTAAAAGGCTTATGAAAACTTCTCTGCAGTCGTAAAGTTAGTAAACATTTACTTTTTTGTATTTTTAGTACACCAATGATAACTTCGTGGTCTTTCTATTCCGTAAGCTATCAGTACATTTTTGGATCTTATTTTTTTCATCTGAATGTGAGTCTGAAAAATTTAAAAATTTGAGAGTTCATTATGAACAATTCAAAACAACCAACGTGAAATCCAATTAACTTCTTTATTGAAATTTCGGTTCGCCCAATGTTAGTTTATAATTACATCATACTTTTTCTCCTTTCAGTCAGTTCTTCCATGTAGCAGATAATTTTCCTCATTGGTGACTCTATTTGCAGTCATTGCTTTGTTAATAAAATTTCAGTTTGGGATATTTCACTAATAATTATGTCATGCTTTTCTTTCCGTAAGAACTTCAAGCTAGCGTGCAATTTTTCCTCATCGCTAACTCGGTTGCGGTCATTGCGCATCGCTGGATGTGGGCAGAACTGAATGAGCGCTCTACGAGAGAGTTAAGCTCATTTTACACCAGCGGTGTGGAGCGACCGTGAACTTGCTACAGCTCCTCCCACGAGAGGATTGAGCGTCAGTACACACCGACTTGCTTTTACATTGCCGCTCAAAACAACGCTCTTTCCTCAGAGGCAGCAATCGTCAGTATTGCTCCTGCATTACTGACAGAATAATATGCTGAAGTAAAACGTTAATATTCTAAAAAAACTTTAATACTACCCAATTACCTTCAAAAAACACTGAAAATAGAAAGATAAAATAAATACCAATTATTCATTTGTAGGTGTATTTTTTTACTTTTTTATTCATGTTGAGTAATCTTCTAATGACATCTATCGAATGTTTTCCGTTCATTTGAAGTACTTTCCCTTAGAGCAATGCGCATCGTGCATTTTTAATTATGCTGTAATTAATTTGACGTTTACATGAGCAGGGTATATTTCTTCGATTTTTAGAATAGTGACAGCTGTTTCCAATTTGGCCTCTTAGTGTTTGAATTTTCATTTCAATCATTGCAAAATCATAATTAGGAAAGTGAGATGCTATCCTTTGAAAAGCATCGTCTCTGAAAACTCTGTTTTTATACTCTGCTAGCTTAAAGTTCCATAAACATGTAAATTCTTTATATTTTTCGATAGGAGTTAAATTTCTTCCTTGCTCTAAAATGTGCATGACTACATATACTCTCTACAGTCTCAAATGCAACTGATCACTGTTGAGTGTTGACTGGCAATGCACACTGCTAATATTTATCATGCAGAATGTTGCCGCTCCTTACCGTGGGTGTGGCAATAATGCTCATTTTGCATTGCTGTGGGCGGAGCTTTTTTGACTGGCGAAACGGAGCGACGGTGTAGAGCGCGAAGAAACCGTCAATGTAAAGCTCATTTTACACCTGCGGTGTAGAGTGACAGTGTGGTGCGACGGTAACCTTGCTATAGCTCCTCCCACGAGAGGATTGAGCGTCAGTGCACCCCGGCTTACTTTTACATTGCCGCTCAGTACGACGCTCTTTCCCCAGAGACAGCAATCGTGAGTATTTCTCTTGCAATACTGACAGAATACTTGGCAGAACAATTTTCAGAATATTTACAGAATAGTTTGCAGAAGAAAAAAGCTCGTTGTGCACAGTGTGCATCTGCATATGTTGGTTCTACGAACCGAACTTTGCGCGTTAGGCGAGCTGAGCACGTTGGAATCAGTCATAGAACAGGTGCACGTCTTTGCCACCCATCCCACTCTTCGATCCGTTCACACACTGATTTTCAATGTAACGTAAAAATCTCAGACTCTGACTTTTCTATCATTGGCTCCTCTAGTTCTTCCATAAAACTTAGAATATTAGAATCTCTGCATATTCATAAATCTAAACCTGAGCTCAACGACATGCAAAGTGCGCATCCTCTACTTTTAGTTGGTTAGTCAGTTACTCTCGCCGAATTCCAGTGATCACTTGCCCTTCCGTCCCTTTGTGATCTTAGGATAGTTAGCTTCGATTTTATTTTTTAAGCGTTTTGTCTTTTGTTCCTTTGTGATGCGTAGCTGGTGCAGTTTTCGTGTCTGTTTTTAAAAAATTTTTTGCTTTATAAATGTTTTTTGTTCAAATATCTGGCTCATGTTTTTCTATTTTACGTACGACTTTTTGTATCATTCCAGATTTCCTAGCTGATGATGGGTTTCGGCCCGAAACGTTCTTATAGATGACCACAAATATGTTTTTTTAATTTTTGAAAAAATAATATGCTTTGTGGTGTGGTTCTTGCCCTAAATTTTATAATTAGTCTGATCGTTAAGATAAATATTCCTAACTTCTTGAGAAAAAGCTAATGTTCTAAAAAACTTTAACACTGCCCAATTACCTTCAAAAAACATTGTAAATGGAAAGAAAAAATAAACGCCGATATTTAATTTCTAGATGTACTCTTTCCTTTAATTTGAATGATCTTCTAATGACACCTGCCGAATGTTTTCCGTGTATTGGAAGTACTTTTCTTGGGAGCCATGTACATTGTGCAATTTAATTACACTGTAATTAATTTTACGTTAACATACGCAGTGTATATTTCTTTGATTTTTGTTTCCTGTTTCCTATCTTGGCCTCTCAGTGTTTGAATTTTCATTTTAAACATTGCAATATTCAGTGTTGGGCAATTGCGCCGCAACAATTTATGGAAAGTTGCGAATCTGTTGCGATCGAAACCATTTTCGACGTGTCAGACCGCAACTCGCAACCGCAACATCACGATGGTAATTTAATTTTTAAAAAGCCTTCAATCGAATTTAATACGTGCTTCATACTCGTTTAAAACTAATCCGTACTGAGTACAACCAGTCTGGCAAATGTTTATTATTGTGAGCTGATTGGTTGTAACAGCCAGTAATCAACAGAACTAGCTGATGTTCACAGAGCGATGTTCCCTTCAAGTGAATTTTTCGTTTCGTTAATCGAATTTAACACTTCAATACCATCGAGCGCTGCGGTCGAACGACTGTAGGTAAAGAAATTTAGAGACCACGATGTACTCGGCTTTCAGACTAACATTTTGAAATGTTAATATTTTTGAAAGGCGACGTTGATCGTCATTACAGTGCATTAACATTGTCACATTGAGATCATGAACCAATATTAAATTATAACAGAGGAACAACAAAAAGCAGTAGAATGTCATATATTACCGGAGCTTATGCATGGTTTTTCTTTTTGCGTCATATAGGCTGTACAAATGTTGTGCACTTTTCTGTTTTCTAATTCTTTTGCAATATATATGAAACTCCTATGAAAATATAGCTACTAGCTAGGTACCTTTTCAATATTATGATTAGAAAATGGAATTCATTTTATTGTTCATGCTATATTTACAAATGAAATGTTCCTTTCAGTATCTTGATATTTCATTTAATTCTAGTCCACACATTTACTCGATCTATTAATTTTCTTAGCAAAACAATGCACTATTTTGAATATCTGAATATAATTTTTTTGCATAGCAATATATACGTAAAATAAATTGAACAATATTTAATTCAAATTATATTTAGTAAATATAATGTTGCAGTTGCGATCGCATTTTTTTTTAAGTTGCTGTTGCGGTTGCGTCTCAACTTTTTTCGTGTTTTTGCGGTTGCGGTTGCGGTTGCGCCGCAACATTTTAAAAGTTGCGTGCCCAACACTGGCAATATTATAGTTTGGGGAGCGAGATGCTATACTTTTAGAAGCAATCTCTCTGGACAATGTGTTTTAATACTGTGCGAGCTTAACGTTCCTTAAACATGGAAATTCTTTACATTTTTCGATTGGAGTTTTAATTTATCCCTTGCTCCATAATATGTAAGCCATGACTACACAAGCTCTCTATGGTCTCAAGAGCAACTGAACGCTGTTGACTGGCAGTGCACACCGCCAATATTTAGCATGCAGAATGTTGCCGCTCCTTACTGTGAGCGTGGTAATGAGGGTCATTTTGCTCTGCTGTGGGCGGAGCTTATTTTACTGGCGGGATGGAGCGACGGTGTGGAACGCGAGGACACCGTCAATGTAAAAGGGGCCAAAAGGCCCTTTACCGAGCACGCCGGTTAGAGTTATTGGTTTGATTCTTAGTTATTTAAACAAAGCTATGTTAGGGAGCATTTGTAACCAACTTAGCATCAATAAAAATGAAATCGACTATTTTTAATTCCTACTTGGCAAATTTTGGTCCTGTGTTTACAAGATGAAACCATCTTTAAACATAACGAAAAGTGCATATTCTCTCAATTTTGAGTTACCTGCTATGGCTCATATACATTCGATGATAAATTATTTCTTCTTGCTAACTTAAAAGCAGGGTTGCGGAGTCGGTGGAATAAATTTGCGACTCCGACTCCGACTCCGACTCCACCTTTCCAGAATTTGGCGACTCCGACTCCGACTCCGACTCCACCTTTTCAGAATTTGGCGACTCCGACTCCGACTCCGACTCCACCTTTTCAGAATTTGGCGACTCCGACTCCGACTCCACCTTTTCAGAATTTGGCGACTCCGACTCCGACTCCGACTCCATTTCTCCAGAATTTGGCGACTCCAACACCGACTCCGCCTATTCACAATTTTGTGACTCCAACTTCACCTATTCAAAATTTATAAGATGAATATTTTATTTCTTAACTAGTGTACACAGACCGTAAAAAATGACAAAATTCAATACCTTTCTTCAACAAATTTTCGTTTGAGTGGAGTTTCCATGCTTTCAGCTTATTCCAAAGGTAACTTAATTTTCCTATAAGAGTAATAAACACTCAGAACACAGCATTTTTGAGCCGCAAAAGAAGTAGTTATAGCCATTCGTGTCGTATCCGAGATACAGAAATTCAGCATTACTGAAAGCAACTGCGAACTTGTGTATGTATATTGTAATATGCAGTACAGTACATTGCAATACAGTATACTGTAATATATAATACAGCATATTTCAATATGCAATACCCCGCCGAACTCGGTATTCACGATACAAACTTGAGTATATAAGGCTCTGGATCGCTCTAATTGTGATGAAAGTGACTTATTACAGAGCTATTGCACAACGAAAATGAGTGTATTAATTGACCGTGAACTGGAACCAAGACCGCCAGTGCTATTTGTTTCCTATCAATTATTCTTAACAGCGTGACACAAAACGTATAAATAAACACACGACACTCATTCTTAGTAGTAAACGGTTGCAGGTGTTGAAACCTGTGCATATGTTCATTATATTCTTTATTAGCGAACGACTTTTAAATTGACTACAGATTGTTAATAATCAAGATACTAGTGTACATGATTGGTCAAAAATGACGGGATCCAATGGTATCGTTTTAAAAAAATCTCAAGATAAAAATGGCAAACAAATATATCCATTGTAATAGTACCTGCGATTAAAATACAGTATTCTCGTACTTGTGCACTGGTAAAACTCGTATCACAGATACGGTCATTAAGCATCTTTAAAAACGTCACAAACGCACACAACAACCAATCAAATTGTATAACATAATACCTACCTGAATTGTAATTTAAATTATTGTTCGCAAGAGGTTTTTGAAAAATTTGCCATACCTTCTAAGCATTTTAATGCCTTTGAAATTTAAATGCAATGAGTCGCATTTTCTTGACAGTTGATTCGATTTTCACGCAATGTTTTTTACTTATAAACATAAGTGAGCAGATGCCAGGTTTTTCATATTTCGATGGTTTTATGATACTGTCCAAGCAAGCAGATTCCCATTGTAATGAGATAGGGGAAATTACACACGAGAACATATACTTATCATTGACGGACACCTGATTTTTTATTATACCGGGTGTCCTATAAAAATGTCCCCGCTTCTTAATTAATTACATCTCAGCTTTAAATTAACATATTTTAATTGCCTTTTTTCACAATGTAGTAAATTTTGTTTCCTTTTCGAATAATTTAAATTTTTGAAAATCGGTTGAATAACCACTGTACAATGTCCAATTTACTGAAACGAGCAGAAAAATTAATTGTTCAGAGGAAAAGTTTTTAAAACAATATTGATATTCTTCCTTATTTTGTAGTTTCCATAAAACTGAACACACAAAAATTTTAAGGAGAAACAAATCATTACCTTATATAACGTTTAAATAAATGAGGTAATTTTAGTATCCAACGACATACCCTCCATTTCTCTCAAGGCAAGTATTACTTCTAGCCACCATTGAACGAACAGTTTTACCCATTATTCCACCGTTTTTTATCAGTCCTTGAAACACTATTATTGAGAACACTTGAAACTTGAAACCTCTCAGAGGGTTTAAATACTTAGTTGTATGTACGATACATCGTTATGAAATTATTCTTAACAGTAGGTATTGAGGAATGAAGAAGAACACCAGTGTTGTTTTTAAAACTTTCCCTTTGAACAATTTTTCTACCCCTTTCAGTAAATCGATCGTCTTAAACTGATTTCAACTGATTTTCAAAAACTTAAATTATTCCAAAAGGAAACAAAATTGAATAAATTGTAAATGAAAGACAATTAAAATATGTTGATTTAAAGCGGAGATATTATCAATTAAAAAGTCCGGGACATTTTTGTGGGACGCGCGGTATAGTATTGATTGTTCTTATACAATAAATGGTCAAGTGTCTCCTTTGAACAAATTAATAAATAGGTTTAGCTATTTCGTGAGCGTAATCTCTCCTATGTTAATACAATGGAGTTTTAGGATTTAAAACTTAAGGGCAACTGCTCGAACATTTATTTCAAATACAGAAGAACTTCAAGGGAACAACAGCAAGTCGTTTCCCTTTTCTCCTGCGCAAAAAGAGAAGCCGTACCCAAGTTAGGCAGATCTTGAGGATTCCAACAGTACGCTCAGCAGCGTCCTCTGTAATATTTTTATTATTAAATTCCTTTAAAATAGAGACCGAAGATCTTCTTTAACGTAAGGTTAGTTTTTAAAACGATACTCGCTAAAAATAGAAGACACCCAATGGACGCGGCCGGTCATCAGTACGGAACTCCGGTAGGGAATTTTAGAGGCGTTCTGAGTAGATAGATACAGAGTTTTAAGATGTCTGGTCGCCGACTAGGTGAATATCGGATCTTATTGCAAGATTGCATATAGCACTAAGATTTTAACAATTATTTGACAGTTAATTACCTTCAATAATAAGTGCCTATTCAAGAGGCTGCAAGAGCCGGGTCGAGGAGTTCAAGTCGCAGAAAGAGACTACTTTTTACACAAGAGAAATAAGTTAGAGGTACCAGACCCACTTTTATTAAAAGGACGACGTGCTGCCCAAGCAGAGCAAGCTCAAAGATAATTTACTGAGTGAACGCCAAAGCGTAACAAGTAATTTTAATTAAAGCTATTTAAGGTTAATGCAGGTCTGCTAGAAGCGCAAACGTGCTTAATTATAGAAAGTTAAATTTAAACACAAAAATCGGAAAGAAAAGATGCAACTGCAAAACAAAAAACAACGAACAAAAAGATCTCATTTCATCAGTTTCAAATTTTTGTCTGTGAACTAAGAGAGGCCAACTGAAGAAAACTTTTTCTTCCACAAAGCCGCCATCAGAAATACGGAAAATATTCAACAGGAAATTTCATTGAACAAACAAAATTGGCTGTTCGTCTTTGTTGGTTGATCTGTCTCCCTTTCACGCTCTTAAAGATGCTTAACTACTGTATCTGTGATGCGAGTTTCACAAGTGCACAAGTATTAGAATATTTTAATCGCGGGTGCTATTAGGATGGAAATATTTCTTTATGGTCCACATCTGAAAGATTTCTGTACAGACAATATCGAATCCGGTCATTTATGACGAGTCGTGTACACAATTATGTATACTGAGTGTTTCAGAACACGAGGTACAAAATTGCACATCAAGTAGAAAATGGCCAAATAAACACTTTTTGTCCTATGAAATTTTCCCCCAAAAAATCGGGGTTGGGAGGTATTAGCTGTTAATTGTTGTTAAGGTTGAAATTTAATGGCACAATTACTCGCGATATTGATTCTGAATTTACTTTACAAAAATTGTTCAAAATGTGTTCCACCTACATCTATGCACTTTTCGAATGTTAGCCTTAACGGCTGCCGAATATTAGGAAACACGTCTGGCATTAAGGTATCTCACCTGCAGCCACTGCAATTCTGGCCACAAGATCTTCCTCAGACTCAATGGGTGTAGCATAGACAAGGCTCTTCACGTGTCCCAAAAATTGAAATCGAGTGAAGTCATGTCAGGAGATCTAGGAGGTCATGCAACTAGCACATTTCGCCGGATCAACGTAAATACAAATTCAATATTGCGAGTAGTTTATTCATTAAATTTCACCCTTAAAAACAATAAACTGCTAATATCTTAATGTCTCTTTCTTCGGAAAATTTATGGAAGAAAAAGTTTTTATTTGGATATCTTCTAGTTGGTGTGCAATTTTTTGCCTCTTATTCTGAATCTGAAACACCCTGTATATTACTGACAAGTGTTTTATGAGTAGGTAATGTAGGCATTGTCTACACTGAGAAGCATAGATATATATCAACAGTTTTTTATTACTAAGTATGCACTAATTCATTGAAATTATAATAGTTAATTCAATGACTATGCTTCAAATCCCCAAAATTATGTATACGTGTAGATAAGGTAGGCCAGATTTGCACACTGCCTTTTCTTCTCTGTACCTACACTATGCAGGGTAACAATGCAGAAAAGGTGTCATATTATTGCTCAACTCTATGTTACATTTCGGCTATATATAATAAGCAAAAGTTGTTCTGCTTTCATCGCAGGGTTCTGACGTTTTCGGAGCGTTTTTTTACGAATAAAAGTCACTTCTAGCTTCTTTGCGTGTAATATGATACTATCTCTTATTTTCGTCTAACTTTTTACTTTGTATTGGACACTTTGTTATTTTAATAAACGCCCAGGTTCTTCTCATTTCGTGTTTTTTGGAGCAATTTGAAACGTTACCAGCAAGAGAATTTGTACTATCGCATAAATGCAAAAACCATTGCAGCTGAGATAGTGCATTGTTTTCAGTTACAATATGTGTGTGACTGTAAGTGAAGTTTTTGCTGGTGTGTGTAATTATTTTCATTGCAGCTCGTTTATATCGTATATTAATTTTTTTCAAGTGTCTCAATGCCGATATAGATAACCTTACAACATTTCCAAATCTTCCTTAACAAGAAGTAATTAATTATATAATGCTACAAAACGAATACTATTTCAGTTTTTAAAAATGTATCAAGATAATTATAAAATTCTCCACTTCAGCGTATACTTGCTTAGAAACTGGGGAGTGATACGAAGATAAAAATTAAACATGATGATGATATAGTGAAATACAATATAACTCTGAAAGAACCAAATTACATTCAAAGAATAACTTGAGAAATGAGCAGAAATTTTCATTATTAATACATGTTAACTTGACTTAAAAACACGGAATCCATATCAATTTTGATAACATGACTTGAAAACTAGAAGTCTTTGTGCACTAGACCAAAGCTTCAGGTTTCGGCAAAGACTACTCATTGGCAATGAATCATAATCTAAAGACTAGAAATGTTTATGATCATTATCAATCAATGCATCATTTTGAGCATACAGAGTTACCACTCTTTATGTGAGTACAATGTATTGCATCAGCTGAAATGTTCTACAGGTAACTTGCAACACATTTAATACTATTTTCCAGTTCCTATGTATTAAATGAAGGAAAAATGAACAAAATAGAAATATACACAATGAATTTGCGATGCTTTCAATTACTAATTTCTGCTTTTAACTACAAAATATACATCAATGCTGGAAACAAAAATTATATTTCCCACTCTTAGGTTTCTCATATATATCTGTGCAAACCCTCAATGACTAGATAACATGACAGTATTAGGTGATAGGAATAAATACGCTGTTTCATACTTAGAACAAAACAATCAACAAAAACATTGCGTATTTTTTAGATTTTTCAGCAAAGCATTCTAACTCTGTTTTGGTTTACTTTTAGTTTTAAAGAATTATAAATAATTTTTAGCAAAAATTAGAATCGAAGACACCAAAAAAGAGCGACTCCAACCACGACTCTACCACATCCGAATGAACGACTCCGACTCCGACTCCGACTCCACCACATTCGGAAAAGCGACTCCGACTCCGACTCCGACTCCATCACACTTCAGAGTAGCGACTCCGACTCCGACTCCGACTCCACCACACTTCAGAGAAGCGACTCCGACTCCGACTCCGACTCCACCCTAAAACATCCGACTCCGGCGACTCCGACTCCCGACTCCGACTCCGACTCCGCAACCCTGCTTAAAAGGTTTTGCTAACAGAACTTTAAAGAAGTATTTTTCTTTTTTCGACCTAATTTTCTTTATTAATGATAGGTTTAGGTACGAATCGAGTCAACTAATGTTTGTTCTATAATATATCAATATTTTCTTAGATGGATATAAACTTTCCCAGTGCCTACCTGAATCATACTAGGAGTTCGGAAATGTAGCCAGGAACAATAAGCTGGACGCCAGACATCTTTTCAAACAACAAACTGTGTATGAAACACGCCCTCGAGAAATGAGCACAAATCGCTCAAATAAATACAGCCCTCAACGAAAATTTGTGCGTCATGAACACAACAAATGTTAGCCGTGAATAGCATACATGAAGGGCTTCAAGGCTACGTTTAGCCAGGATCGATGGAGTCCAGTCTCTGTTCACATGAATAAAGCATGCAACCCGCTGTAAGTTCCCTCCTCGATACATTTGTGTGATATTCTCAGTGTCATAAACAGTGATTTGCTTAGTCCTAGAGCGCCATCGCTGGAGGTTGGGCGTGAGTTGGTGCGCCGGACTGAAACTACCACAGAGTCCTCATGTCGCTCTCATTGTCAAATGAAAGAAGAATGTTTTTGCATACTTATTCTTTCACATGATTCTGTCTTTCTCATTTCTTCCGACTTTTTCTCCCATCAGTGACCAAAATTCAGTCCTCAACAGCGCACTTATGGTAATTTTGTATTTTTCAGTCGAATATATACATGGTATAATGCATTATTCCGCATCAAGCTCAAATTTAAAGACCTGATTTGGCTAATTGTTAGATGCACGAAAAATGCATTCGCGTGCGATGTGTCTTACATTTTTCGCAGGCGGAATTCAGTTTTCAACTTTAGAAAATAAGTCTTATTTCGTATTTGCCACCTGAAATTTTACATGAAAGAATAAACCAAACTCGTACAACGAATGAAAGAGTTTGACACGTTATGATAAAACAAGGTTCGTGCTTGATGAAATCCAATTCATAATACAAATTTCACGCATTTAAACGGACAACCCTAACTGAATTCTAGTTTAATTAGTCTTTTTTATACCATTATTCAGTAGTCTGCACGGCTTACTTCAAGCATTTCTCCTTATCGTCCAGATATGCGAATTTGATTCTGAATGCATTGCGGGGCTCGGTAATAAATTGAAATTTTGAAATGACATCACGAATTGTTTACCGAGAATAAGACAGAAGGCTGTCCAGGTCAGTAAATTCTATATTAATATTGCGTTTAGTACGCTATTTCTCTACGATTTTACTGCATGCTCTGATACATCGTCGTGACCCGAAGATCATTGTTTCGATCCGCTCTTTTCGATGCTTAAGATTCCTATTGCATGAAACCAACCAGAGCCCTATTTTAGTACGTGGTGACATCCCCTTCACATTTACGGGTTCATTACTATTTGCAGAGATGTTTCCAAACTATGTCAGCACAAGCACATTTTACCGCAGGAATTCTGGCTTTCGCCGTGGGCGCAACCGCCTTTCCTCCAAACACGACCTTTCGAATTGCGTTCTAATACTTAAATATATGTTCCATTTGTCTACTATGAGTTTTGCAATAATATTTCTGGTCGGCATTTTGGTTACCAGCAAACTAAAGCTAACATTTCTTGCTGTAGAAGTCTTGCTACTTCTCTCTTGCGGTTTCCATGGTGGCCTCTTTTGTTTCAACATATCACATGGGTATTACGATAACCATGTATGAATAGCAATTAAGGATCTCTAAGTTAAGGTATTTGAACGCGATTGTTGCTTTTATTCTAATTTAAATGCGCACTAACGAATACAATTTTTACCTAAGGATAAAAATCCCTGTTCACTTTACTAACGTTACGGTCAATCATCTTTTTGAGGCCTTATTTATGATTTTTATTATATTTTTGTTAAATATAGGAGAGCTAACCATTAAATTTGCTATCGATTATTGCAGTAACGTGAACAGTTTTGGGAGATAAAAGAAAAATTTTCCTCAGTCGGTAATAACGTGTTGAGCAGAGGAATAAGGAGTAGAGAAATTAAAGCACATGAACGTTTCTACCTGTACGAGCACATGTTCTACCTGTACAAGCACAATCCTCGTTACGAGGATTGTGTTCTCTTAGTTACTTCTATTTAAATGCACTATCAAAATCAGATTAGGCAAGAAAGGGAACTCATTTTTGTTACGCTTTTCTGTCAATCATTTTTGTGATTCAACTTTTTACATGGGTATTACGATACCAATGCGTTATTATCAGCTAAGGATGTTAATGTTAAGGTGTTTTAAAAACCAATGTATCGACATTTCATGTTTTACTTTATTGAAAATAAAATGTTTTTCTTTTTCTTTTTTCTTAATGGTGTATCTTCGTGTACCCCCAGCACAGTTAAATGTTTAAGAAACTATATAAATACACTAAATGATAAATGATTATATATACTTAAACGGTTGTATGTAAATATATATTTTACATTTTAACACATGAAGTATGTTAAATGTACCCCTAGGAGTACATGTAACCCCCGGTTGAGAAGCCCTGGTGTAAAGGGTGGAAATGACTGATTTTGTCTCTAATACTAGTAAATTATATTAAAATAAATTAGACGGTTAGGTTGAGCCTCCACATCCGCCACCAAGGCGAGACACAAAGAGGAAGGAGGTAGGCACCATTAAGTGAGTAGATGAGGAAGAGTGAGTTAAAAAAAGACCTTCGTGAAACAAGAAAAAAGCTGAAAAAAGTAGCAGGTGGTGAAAAACAGGAGAGCAGTGAACCAAAAAAAGTTCATTACCATAACAAAAAATTATTTTATTTCAACGAAAAGAAGCCTACCTAACCCTCAGCTATGTACCTCCCACTTTCCCAAACGAGAAGTGGACATTTCGGAAATTTTAAAGTAATTTTTCATGCATAAATATGAATAAGTACGTATCTAGTATCCAACTCAGGTAAGATGATTTATTACACAACCAAATTTTGTCTTCAAATTCTTATCAAAAAAAGCTGGCTTTTGATAAGCGTAACGCGAGGAAGAGCATCAGTCGCACAAAGCTAGCAGGAACATTTTACCATCAAAAAGAGCTGTGAACCAAACTCAAAGACCTCAGACCGTCAACACGGCCGAAGCGCTTGATCAGTATTTGCTGCAACATGTCGGCAAGAAATTGTTTGTAACTAGTATATATATGGACTGACGTACTGGATTTACTATCATTTTTATCTCTGTCCGGATGATTTGTTCTTGTTTTCTGCTAGAATCGCCTTTTTGCCTCTTCAAGGTACCCACGTCGAACTTGCAGATTTGATTTTCTGCCTACTAAATTGTTTTTAATTTGTTTCTTTTTCTCATTTTTTCTCGAATGCTCATACCGAATTTTTTGCTCAAACCTAAATTATGCGTTACCACATAGGTTTCTAAATTTGAAAATAATTTAGACATTCAAGTTCTTTGTATTAATTAAATAGCTTCGCGGTCACTTCGATTCAAATTCATTTTGTCCTATGCTACATCTTATGTGTTATATGCGGATACTACTCGCATGACAGCCTTGTAACTACATTATTTGTAATTTATGATCCCTAATTCTTCCGCTCATGGACTGAGTTTGCGCTCGCCTTATGAAATCATATTAGATTTTAGACCATTTAGACTAATAATTTTTGTGTGTGTTTTTATTTCTCTTTACTTTTTAAATTTAATTATAAGTAGGAATGTCTTTATTTTTATCTTGACCCTGTAGTCTATATAATTTTATTACCTCACATTTTACTTTACATGGACAGTCATTACTTTTACCTCACAATTTTTTGACTGTCCATGTTAATACATTTGATAATATTGATCCAGATCTCAATCATTTGAATAGACTGCACCCAAACCTAAATGAAACTGGAAATTGTAAATACCTGTAGATTGAAAAATTCAATGAATCGATGAGAAAAACCTGCAATGATTTTTCCCTATTATGTTGGAACTGTAGGTCCATTTATTCGAAAATAGATGAAATATCTTGTTCTATCACTGAGCTGAAGAGCAATTTTGATGTTCTTAGTTCACCGAAAGTTGGCTAGATGACACATCTAAAGACCTGATTCAAAGTCAAAACTACTATAGCCATCATTCACTCCGTAACAACAAACGTGGCGGTGGCATCAGTACGTACATATATAAACACTTATCATCGAAAATCATTTTAAGTGCAACTATGAATCGTGAACATATTGAGACTCTATTTACAGAGCTTACGAAAAATGGTATACGGATTATACTTGGGACCGTGTACAGGCCTCCAACAGCTCGTAATGTCTCTTTCCTGAACGAGCTTCATAGCATAACATCTCAGTTTAACAAGTCTCTATACATTGACATTGTAATCTGCGGGAATTTCAAATACGATCTTCTACAATATGAAAGCTGTAAGCAAATCTCAAACTTCATAAATGTTTTTCAGTCAAACTCCTTCCTTCCAATCATCACGAAACCTACACGTGTTGCGTCAGAATCTGATCCGTTGCTCGATAACATTTTTATGATAGATCCGATTGATTTTATTACTGGAATAATAATTTTTGACTTATCTGACCATTTCCCGGCATTTCTCATCTAGAAAAATGTCTACAGTCCTTATACCAGCCCAGAGGCTGAGACTTTTTCATATCGTTGTGTCAACGAATCTAACTTGGGAACAATGCGAACTGTTCTAGAAGAGTTAATGCCATCATTGGACGTTTATGAACTGGAAAAAAATGCGATTGACACTGATGAGGCAATACTAAATCCAACTTAAATTAAAACGACCGCATACAACCAGTGTTGTCCAATAATCACCCGTACAATTACACCGAAAAATCGACAAAAGCCCTGGATTATTGAAGATATCGTGATCAATATAAAGAGATGTCAAGCGTACCTAGCCTTACTATACGAAGGACGAATATCTAAAGAAACGTATAACAGATTCAGGAATCATGTGACAAATCAAATACGAACATCGAAACTAAACTACTCAACGCGCAAATTAACTAAATACAAAACTAATATTAAAAAACTTGGCGCCTGCTTAATTCATGCCACAAACCGAATAATAATGCTCAGAAAAGAATTGAGTCCATCGTTCAAGAATATGTAAAATATCACGAGAAAAAAATATTGCAACAGTGTTTAACAACTTTTTTGTAAACATAAGGAAAAATATAGCCGATAGTGTCTATAGTGAACCTATAGAGACCACTTGCAATACATGGACCACGTCCGTGAACACAACTCTTTCTTTATCACGCCAACTAATCACTCCGATGTAAGTACGTGCGTAAACAACTTGAAAAATAAATCAAGTGGATTAAGTACATTCTCGACTAAAGTTCTTAAGGCTATAGCTGATATAATAGCACCGTGCATATCTGACATTACTAACCAAATAATTTTTCAAGGTATCTTCCCCAACTCTCTCAAAATTGTCAGAGTGACCCCTATTTTTAGAAATGGTGATAAAAATTGCATTAATAATCATAGACCTATCTCTGTACTACCAATTATTAGTAAAATATTCGAAAAAATTGTGTATAAAAAGTATATTCTTATTTTGAACAAAATCTATTCTCTATAACAAACAATTCGGTTTTCGTCATAAAAAATCGACGACACAGGCTGTATTAAATTATTTACAATACCTTTATTCTAATATAGATGAGGGATAGCTTGTTTTCTCCGTATTCCTTGACTTTCGAAAAGCATTCGATTGCGTGGACAGTAAAATTTTACCATCGAAACTGCACTGTTATGGCATGAGAGGAGTTGCACATGATTGGTTCAAATCATATTTCACAAATCGAAAGCAATATGTTCGCATTGACGATGCATAATCGGAACTGCTGACAATCAGCCATGGAGTACCGCAAGGGTCGGTCCTTGGGCTTCTTCTCTTTTTGATCTTTATCAACGATATTGCTAAATCTACTTGATTCTTCAATGTCATACTTTTTGCCGACGGCAGCACGCTCTCTGCATCTCTTCCTGAAAATCCAATCTTAATTGCAGAAAGTATAAATAATGAGCTGCAAAATGTTTCAGTGTGGCTTAAAGCCAATAAAATATGCCTCAATATTGATAAGACAAAATACATTATATTCTCATACAAAAGAAATATGTCTCTTCTACACATTAAAATTGGTGATGGTGAAATTGAAGAAACCAACTCCTATAAATTTCTGGGCATTATATTAGATAAACATCTGACATTCAAAGAGCATAGTGTACATATCAGTGCTAAATTATCAAAATCCGTTGGAATCCTTCATAAAGTAAAAATATATTGCCTGAAGAAGCCTTAAAAATACTTTATCGAACGATAATTTCACCCTATTTACAATACGGGATAGAAGCTTGGCACGGAACTGATAAAAATAAAGCCAATCTGCTCTTTGGATTGCAAAATAAAGCCATTCGAGCGGTAATGAAATTATAATATAATGCTCGCACGAATGGTTCATTCAAAAGCTTAAAATAACTCAAGCATTTTGATCTCTACAACCTCTCCATATGTTATTTCATTTATAAAACACTAACTGATGATGGCGACAGAGAACTCAAACAATTATTCACTGGTCAAACTGGTCATCATGATCATTTATCACGAAACAGAAGTTACTTCATACTTTCTCATTGTTCAAAATCTCGGTCACAACGCAGTATCCTGTTCATTGGAACTAAGAATTGGAATGCAATCCCTGCTGAGATCCGTGAAAAAACTCTTACAAAGATTTCAAAACCGATGTGGAATCACTCATCCTATCGAAATATTATTCATATAAGGTAGTTCAACTAAATTTCTTTTTTCTTTTGATACACCTTATTTCGATAAGGTAATCTACCATGATAATAATAATATAGATCTTATCTTACTAATCATTTTAATTGAATATACTGTTGCCATCTATCTAATATTAACTATTTTTACTTTGTTATAAAATTAAGTATCGAAACATGACTAGTCTTGTATACCCCTTGGTTAAGTAAATTAGGTTAAACATAACTGTACACTTTAAAAATAGCTTGATGATAGGATGTCCTAGAAGTCCCTGAACTTATTTGGAACTACAAGTAGCTATACTCAAATATGTCCATTGTACTAGACTTGAGATACAATCTATTGCTGTATCACTTGTGGCAAATAAATGGTTTTAAATTGTTCAATTGTTTGCGGTGTTCCACCTCGGGTAAAATTGACTGTTTATCCCTACGCTGATTGAAACAAAAAAGAAATAACAGTTGTTTTTCAATAAATTTGACAATAACAATGTTTAAAATTTATTTCTTAAATGTACTTACATTCAGATCCTTAGATCCTAAGTCAATTGTCAAACAAATGACAGAAAAGTATGAGAAATGCGTTTTCTTTGTTGCGTAGAACTAAGTTTGATAATGTATATGAATAGAGGTAATAAAACGATCACAATATGGGTGGAAAAACATCGTTGGAAGCACTTTCGTTAGTCGCACTTACATTGAAATACGAACTCAAGAGCATTGGCTAGCTATTTTTGGGCACCTAACTGGGAGCCTCCGAAGGAACCTCTGAATTACGAGGACAAATAGAGTAATTTCTAAACTATAAGACAAACAATCTCGAAATTAATACCAAATTAATACTCGTGATGAGTACAACATTTTTATGTACCTTTAAAATTTCTTACGCCCATGTGAGAAACAGGGAGCGAGGCTCCCGTGGCCCCCCAATAGTCAGCCAATTTTTTCGATAAGGCTCACTTTGGGCGGATTCTAATTTCTAAACTATTTCACCAACAAAATTCAAATTCGTTTCAGTTTAAACATTAAATCATTCCCACCGTCGGAGTGTAAAATAAAACTCTCATATGCTTCTTCGGGGAACGCAGGGAGCGAGATTCCCCTACCCCCATAAGCCGCGCGAGCCAATGCCGCGGAGACCTCAATTATGAAACGCTGTCTCAAAGTGAAGAGAAACTAACCCGTCCAGCAGTCTTGTGATACGTCTTCGAGCAAACCAGAGAACACAAAAATGGGTACATTAATTGGTATAATGACGAGCTACGAGTTATAAACACTGAGCATAATGTATGAAATAGAATTTCATCCTCTATTAAAACTTGCCGGCACGGGAATACTGAGCATAAGACGGCTCCATTTATGACAATGTAATAAAAGAATTAAGTCGGGGAGCGTAGAGACGCTGGCGCTTGTTAGCGCCGGCCATGTTAATTGGTCAGGGATTGTAAAATCTCATCGTTTAAAAATAATAAACGATGCCGGTTTTGGCAGCTTTGACTAGAAGAGACAGACTGTGTGCCCCCCCCCCCCCCTCTTGCCCAAAACTCTCCCTTTTTGTTGGGAAGCGCTGTCCACGACAGCGTAAGGATGATCTTTAGGATCACTCCGGGTCAGAACGCGAAGGCGAGTGGTAAAGGATTCGGTCTCCGGTTACAAGATAGGGACTTAGTGAGCAGTAACCCAGGGGGCGAGATTGCTTATTAAACTCAAGCGCCGAGCAGGGCTCTGATTGTTGTTTCCTTTTGTTTCATGTTCGTTCCTTGTGAACTCGACTTGCTCAAATAACTGAATTCAAAGTCTGGTTTGGCTTGAGTGTGGGCTGAAACGCTCATCAGGGTTCGAAGTCGGGCCCGAGTTGGCTGTCTGCACACAGTCTGTTTTGTTTTGGATCATTCTGAGCCATCAGAAAGACATATTTGGTGCGTGAGTGTGGGCTGAAACACTCCTCTCATGTTCGAAGTCGGGTTCGAGTTGGCTGTCTGTACACAGTCTGTGGTTTTGTCATTCTGGGTGATCAATTGAAGGACATTTTTGTGAGTTTTGAGTTGTCCTGTTCGAAGCGGTGTGGTCATCAAGTCTATGCCCCGCGTGCTCCCGCATCCCGGAAAGCCTCCCGTGCATACCCAGTATACTGTGAATGTTTGGCGTATTTCTTTATCCTCTCCTCTCGATGAAGCTCGCCCACTGAAACACGTGACCCTACCCACAGGCCACTGCTACCAAAGACGTGATATATGAACAGGGGGTGGACGTAAAAGATACCGCTTGCGCGCTAACGCCATCCATTAACGTACTCATATTCATCTCTCAAATAAATTTAATTGCTAATATTTAATTCCGGGTTTCACCCGGTGGTGGCAGCGGAAAACGTTACCGCAATTCTTCCCCTCATTAAAATCGTGACGTAATACCAGTGCGGTGCGATTAAATAAGAAAGGAAAATAAATAAATAGTGAATAAAAAGTACGATATCGCGTGTGGCAGAAACCCACTCTATTCACTGGTGACAGCAGCTGTGGGATCCTGTGTGGCGAGTTTACTTTCGTGAGGAGAGAGAGAGTAGGTGGTGAGAGACTAGATTATGAAAAGGAGAAGAAGAGGCAGCCAGTCCAGAGGCAGCGACGCAGCAACATCTTCCAAGGACCAAAAATTTGTAAGTAGACACCATTTCATTTCATGTCTTTTGTGTGTGTTCCCTATGAGATAATTAGAACGTGTGTCAGAATTTTTTTTATATTGCTTGGCGTCGGCTTCTTACAAATAGTGTGTGTAGCTCGAGCAGGCAGGAAGCTCTTTATCTCAGGGTAACAGCAGACCAGGGCAACAAACGACGAGGAGCAACAAACTCTACAGTGATTACGTAGAACGCAAGCAAACCAAGGAAAGTGAATTCCATTTTGTATGCGATAGCTGTACACAGTTGTGTGGAGGCATCGAAAATTAATTAAGAAGAATAGTGATTTTTTTTGTGTGTCCCTCGAAATGAATAATTGATTCTCTCTTGTTCTCGTTTTGAAGTAGGTACATATTAAATGTGAATTGGAGTAGGATTGCAAATTGCGCTGAAGTAACGCAGAATTAATTAACCGTGAGCGCGAGAAAATTTTTAGCTTGAAGTTCGTTGTATCAGAGTAAACCGATAATATAATTTGAAAGTATTGCACCTAACGATTGAATCCATATCTGAGTGTCGAGCCGCACGGATGACAAAAGGTGAAGATAAGTTGAACAGAGCAGGTAGTGCTGCCGCAGTCGTGCCAGAAGCAAGAGCGCCGCAGTCAGAAGCAATAGGTTCGGTCCTTGGTAAGCTCCAAAAATTTGATGGGAAGACCAATGTACTGAAATTTCTGAAGAATGTAAGGAAACGTGCTGCTCTGGAAAAATGGTCAGATGACCAAATTGCCGACGTCATTCGCTATTTATGCGTAGAAACCGCGGAGAGCTTTTTAGATTCAAATCCCGAGCTCGAAGCATGCGATCTGACAACGCTGTCAGAACGTCTTGAGGCACGCTTCCTCAAAAGCATTTCGCTTCCAGATGCATACGCTGAACTGTTTGCGGTCAAAATGGACAAAGGTACGTTCGAGGATTATGCTGCGCGACTAGAGAGCTGCGCGGCTTCTCTATCGTATGTC
Organism: Morinoia aosen; assembly: GCA_030386875.1. NCBI lineage: Eukaryota > Metazoa > Arthropoda > Malacostraca > Amphipoda > Talitridae > Morinoia > Morinoia aosen. Next base: position 35,675,796 of record CM059562.1, read on the forward strand.
TTAAAAGAACTCCAAGACAAGTCTGCCCGTGATGAGCTACTGGCGAATATATTCATCAAGGGGCTCGACCCAGCATTAAAGAAGGCAAGGGCAGCAAGCGAACCTAGGAAGCTCGCAGATTGTATCAGAATGGCTCAGAGATGCGAACGGTTGCTGGAGGACGAGAAGCTGCGAAGGCCTATCTACACAATAGACGAAGTCGAGCCCGCTCCATCCCGGCCACCACCAAGATGCTGGTCGTGCGACCAAGTAGGTCATTTCTCTAGAGAGTGTCGTAACAAAGCGGTGATTCCCAGGCGAAACACATTCGTCCAGAGCGTACGTCGAAATCAAATCGAGTGCTTTAATCGTGGACGGGCAGGCCATATAGCTAGGCAGTGTAAGAGACAATGGACGGCACCGAGTCAGGTAGAGCAGGCCAGAAATTTAGCTGGGTTTCAAGGCCCAGGCACAGCAGCCCAGCGACAGCTCAACGCAGATAATGAGATGAGACCATGGCGAAATTCCAAACCCCCGCCTCATAGAAAAAACTGATAGCGCCTGTCGACACACACGATGCCAAACCGATAATAAATTTAATAGTAAATGATAGGGATTACGCAGCATTTCTGGACACCGGTTCAGTTTGCTGTCTAATTAGGCCTGACATGGCCGAGAAATTCGTGTCGGCAGGATTAGGTAAAGTAAGAATAAAGACGGCAACCATCAAATTAAGTACAGTGAGCGGTGCTGAGATAGATGTGCGTGGCAGAATTTCGTTAAGAATTAAAATAGGAGGTAATACATACGTGCACGACGCGGTTGTAGCTCAAGCTGGAAATTATCCCGGAGATATATCAATAGGACTAGATTTACTCCGGCGCATAGGTAAAGTAACACTTGACATGTCAAGAGGACATGGTAGCCGGGTGCTTATGAACGGACATTCGTATGCATTCACAGAAGGTAAGTATGCTGGCGAGTCGATCAATCTGATCAGACAAAGGAAAATGGTAAGTATGCGAGAGTCTGAGATTGCCGCGTTGCTACCGACAATGAGCAGCGACGATGGTGAGTATGGTATCACCGACGAGCTACCCGAGGCGGAAATTCTGAGCCTAGAACATCTGCACCCGCAGCAGCGTGAGAATTTGTTAGCGCTCCTAGGTAAGTATGCCGCAGCCATTTCTCAGCATGATCAAGATCTCGGACTGTGTGATTTGCTCCCATATCGAATTGATACCAGAAACGCGGCGCCGATTGCTACGAAACAATGGCCGCTGCTTCAGGCAACACGTGCGGCCATCGAAGAGCAGGTGCAGAACATGCTGGCATGGACGTCATTGAGCCATCGGTGAGTGCGTGGGCGTCTCCTGTGCTCCTCATCAAAAAGAAAGACGGCAGTCACAGATTTCGTGTCGTTTTTCGACGAATTAATGAAGTCACGCTCGTAGATAAATATCCAATGCCTCGAATTGAACAAATTTTGGAGTCTCTTGGCGGTGCGCGCTACTTCTCAGCCATTGACTTGAAATCTGGAAACTGGCAGATCCCGGTCGCCGAAGCCGACCGAGATAAAACAGCATTTGCTACGGCGTCGGCTCAGTACCGCTTCGAGCGAATGCCTTTGGGCCTGACTACAGCCCCAGCTACATTTCAGCGCTTGGTCAATAGAGTATTGGAGCCGGTAAGAAGACGAGCTACGTTTTTATTGACGACGTAGTAGTCTTTTCGAAGACATTTGAAGATCACATCGCTCACCTAGAGGAGGTTCTCGCTCTCTTTCAGAAATCAGGACTGAAAATTTCACTGAAGAAGTGCAGCTTTGTCAAGCCATCAATTGAGTATTTGGGACACGTTGTCTCGATGGACGGAATTCAAGTTGACCAAAAGAAAATCACAGCCATTCGGGAGTTATTGCCACCCAAGAAACCGAAGGATGTCCGAAGAATTTTAGGAAGGGCAGGCTATTATCGAAGACACATCCCAAATTTCGAAGCGCGAGTCGCCCTTTTGACGGCATTGACTAAGAAGTGTGCCAAATTTGTGTGGACGGACGAACACCAGGCCGCATTTGACGCGCTCAAATTGGCTCTCGCGGAAGCGCCGGTGTTGCGTTACCCTGATTTCGAGCGACCGTTCAGGCTGTTCACCGGCGCCAGTGACGTGGCGCTGGGAGGTGTCCTGACGCAAGAAGCTGACGGCCTGGATCATCCGATCGCATACTACTCACGGAAATTCACACCGGCGGAGACCCGGTACAGCACTACAGAAAGAGAGGCTCTGTCCGTTGTGGAAAATTTCCGCCATTTTGCTAGATATCTCTACGACCGAAAATTCGTGATCCTGACAGATCATGCGCGTTACGTTATCTCTTCCAATACAAAGCTACCGTACCACGTATCGCCCGTTGGGCGGTGCTACTGTCTCAATTCGAGTATGAAATCTCGTATCGACCAGGTAAAGAGAACATTAAACCCGACACACTATCCCGGGGTGTGGCAGCGATTCGCCCGATTGTGCCGAGCGTGCCGGACCCGTACGAGGTATTCTGCTCAACGAAGGTAAGTATGGAACAACGCAACTCGCAGCACTGGGCCAATGTCATCAATGCATTAGAAGGTAAAGGTATATTGGTGACAGAACCGGGGCAATACAAGGATTTTGTGCTGGACAACGGCTGTTTGTTCTATTTGGAAATGGGCGAAAGTGGGGATGTTTGCAAACGCGCAGTAATTCACGCCTCTCTATTGAAGCCAGTTCTAATAATGTCACACGAGACGCGTATCTCCGGGCATTTTGACGTGAAGAAGACCCTACATCGTGCTAGAGAATTATTTTTTGGCCAAATATGGCCCAAGCCGTGCAAGAACATGTAAAACGTTGCGTAACGTGCCAGAAGCGAAGCCCGCGTGGGGACTTGGAGCAAAAATAGGTGAATTGCCGCCCGTCACCCGACTATTAGAAAAAGTTGGAATTGATCTGATCGGAGAGCTGACGCAATCACAAGCGGGAAATAAATACATTCTGACGATCGTGTGGCATTTCTCGAGATATGTTCAGGCATACCCCATTAGAGATTAAAAGAGCGAGACCGTGGCGCGAGCGTTCTGGGATTTTGCGTGTAGATATGGATGACCTGAACACATTGTGTCTGATCGAGGAACCGAATTTACTGCTCAGATTTTTCAGGAAATGTGCCGCATATTGAAGGCCACCCTCCATTTCACCACATCATTTCATCCGGCCAGAAACGGAATGTCTGAGACCTTTAATAAGTTGATCAAGGATGCCCTGGCGGCAACCGTAGCGAAAGCTCTAACGTTCTCGGATGAGCAACGGCCTTTCGGTGCGCTAGCACTAAATTGTTCTTATCATGCCTCAGTCAGAAACACGCCATACTATCTGTTCCATGACCGCGACGCTCCCTTGCTGTTCTCTGACATATTACAACTGCGCATTTTAAACTATGCTTTCGATGGAAATTTCCCTCACGCCGCTTTTGCTAGGCTGCAAATAGCGTTCGAAGGCGCTACGTCAGCGAGCCGAGAAGCTCATTACAATAATGTAAGATATCAGCGCGTGAAAGACAAAACACTGAGAATTGGTGACTGCGTATTTTTACATAACAACGCAGGACGAAATAAGGCTATGGGAAAATTTCGACCGAAATGGGTAGGTCCGTACCGAATCCAGGCGATCCCAACAACGTAGCGACTTGTAGTGATACGGCCGCCGACACGAGATGACGGGTCACTGAAATAGACTAAAGCCTGCATTATTTCAGCCGGAAGATTCGTTCGTAGTGATGGACGAGAACCCCCGCAGAAATAGGAGTGTCGTTGAGAGTGAAACCGGATCCCTCCGTGACGAAAGCGATTCGGAGAGCAGTGACAGCGAGATATACGTAGCGCAGCTTAAAACTTCCCCATTCCCCCACACTCCAGATGCGAGGCGAACGTATGCTCTCCGATCTGCTGGGCCGGTAGAATACAGGGCTCTATAAGTCTTCGCACATTTAGTAGATTAAATAGCAGATAAGTTTACCAACTAGATATTCTTTTCAGAGTAGCCTAGAGACAACTACTTATAAGTACTAATAAAATATTGCCTTTTAGGTATAGATTAGGAGATAGCAACATAGGCGTGAAGTAAATTTCACTTTAATATTAGCTCAGAATAAATTCACCCGTAAGGATATTTTCTCTTCTCTGCAGGGAGGGAGGAAAGCTTGAGATTTTTATTTTCTTTGATTGACAGTTGAGAGATAGCGATGGCAGGCTAAACGAGGCACACAGGCCTGCTAGACGATGCTAAGTTCAATGTATTCTTATGACAGATGTGTTACCTTCACACGGAGAGCGAGATCTGATCCTAGTTAATCGTACGCTGAAAGCAGCACAGGTAGTGGCGCAGAACTCATAAATATTGATGATTTCGACATGAACTCCTGGAAGCTGTGTATGACTTATACCGAGACATTAAATTAAATAAGTTGTTCGATAACGAACGTAGTGTAGTATTTAGCTACTCGTATATTGCTCTTAATTAAATAAGAACATAGCTTAAGACGAGTATTCACGGTAGAGATAGGCGAGGATTCCATGAACAATAGTTGACCACATCAGGGTGTAAAATTTGGAAACGCTCCATTGCTGGGACGCATGTAATACGAGCTGTAGCAGGCTGCCGATTATGGAATGCAGTTTAGACAGATAAAAGCGTACAACTGTGTGTTTGCGATGCTAAATACGAGATCTGTTAGAGAATGAAATGAATAGCAATGAGCAAAGATAATAAAATAGAGATGGACGACTCCTGTGCTAGGAACACTAGAGGGCGAACGACGTCTGGCAGACGCCGGAGCTGAAACATTTGACGATAAATTGTGCTAAGGCGGATTTGAAAGATTTTTCAGGAAGGCGATGAGCGAGCGAGATGTTGCCATGTACTCGGTGCCAAAAGAGCACCACAGCGGCCTCCAATGGAGACGGACCGGACGTAATGGTCGACGTAAGAGCGTGAGGCATTCGTCGGAGGTAAGATCGGGAAAGCTCCTGTGCGGAGAAATCCGAGCGTGAACAATGGAGGGTGTTGTAAATATCTGATGGGCTAATGAGCGTGGGAGTTGGACACTGCGTGAAGCTTGACTGTGAATGATGCTTTGACATTGTCTAAAAGAATGTTCGCCATGCATGGTAATGCATCTCAGCTGCTTACCCGGAAGCGTGAGAAAACAGAATGCCGGAGAGTAAGTCATGTGAGAATTTGAGGTTAATGAGAATGCGTGCATACTAAAGGACGCATTGAGTATTGCAACAATAAGGAAATGTTATGCTTGCTTCTCACGAGTTGATTAACAAATGAGAAAAAAAACATTAGGGATAATTTAGGAACATATCATGCTTTAATTCACCCTCATTATTTATCAGGACCTGCAATTACGAAGTGAATGAAAAAATAGGAAGAATGTTCATGTATTATTAGAGCGTGGGGTGATTCGTGTCACCAGAGAGTGTGTTGTTTGTGTTGCAGGAGTGTGTGCTGTTCGTGTTAAAGAGTGATAGGTTCGTGAAATCATGTAATGTAGGATTTTCATTTCATCATGCAAAATGCGCTCATTAATTGATGTGGAACGGGAAACTTGAAAGAATAGGCATTATATTGATATCGAATACATGTAAGCCGGAAACTAATGCTCGACCGTGTGCCGTAGAAAGCGGTGTCGTACGAGCCGGGCTGGAGGGGAAGGCCGAGCGTGCTGGTGCGTCAACGGGGCGTGGCATCCCACCCCTGCGAGGCGGCTTGGTGGTTGCTAGACGGATGTCTGGCAAGCATCTCGCAGGAGACGAATTGGAGCAGATGACGAAGATCTCAGAGGCTGAAGAACGCGCCTCTCCGGTCCCGAAAAGGGCCAATATTATTAATGTGCACGCGCGGGCGAGACGATTGTTGTGTCGGAGTGATTTTGTATAAGGTTCGCCAGTCGAGTTGGAGATACGATACGGGGTTGGATAATTTTTTTTCTTTTTTTTTGTAGAAAAGGAAGGGTGTATGAAATAGAATTTCATCCCTTATTCAAACTAAGAGTACGATGCATAAGAGTACGATATAGAAGACGGCTATATTTTACGACGATGTCATAAAACGAAACGCCAGCTACGAGCATTAGCATTGGAAGGGAGATGGTCGAAGACGTTCACATAAAGAACTTACTGCAATAAGCCATGACGATGTCGCAGCGCTTGTTAGCGACGGTCATATCATTAGAGGCGGCCATATAGGTTCAAGATATTAATATAAAAACGATTTACCGGCTTCGGTTGCCCGACTGGGGACCCAAGCGTGTGACCGACGGTTGAGTTAGTCATGGCTGGGTCCTGGTCAAGGAGGCGAGGCTCCCACCAAAAACATACCCCCCTCCGTTATAAATCGTTATAGAGTAATCCAGAGACATAGGAGATGACATTGCAACGTCAAGCCGTGAAAAAAGTGCCAAAGAGGAGGTGTAACATGATAAAATACCCCTTCCCCCTCCCCTCCCCCCATTCTTCAAACCCCCGTAGCGGGCGAACGAGTGAAGGTACGAGTCTCATTTGTTCACAGGATGTGCCTGACCTTTGACACTTCTCATAGCAGTAAAAATCTCAGTTTTCTAGAAATCTCAAAAAACATTGATTCCTATGGGGGACGCTGTCCTTGAAGCACAGTTAAACTCAAGTGTCGAGCGGTGCTCTGATTGTTGTGGTTTCCCTTTGTTTCATGTTCGTCCCTTGTGAACTCGACTTGCTCAAGTATCCGAATTCTAAGTCTGGTTTGGCTTGAGTGTGGGTGAGACACTCTTCAGGGTTCGGGTTGGCTGTCTGCATACAGTGTTTGTTTTGTCATTTCGGCAATCAATTGAAGGACTTTTTGTGAGTTTCGAGTGTTATAGTTGAAGTTGTGCGGTCGACAAATCCGGCCGCGCGTGCTCCTGCCGTGTTTGTACTTGCTTCCCAAATAAAGTGTCAAATCGTCGGCTTATGTCTCTCCTCTCTCATCTCGCAATGCACTCGTCACACAGAGAAACACGTGCCATGTAATATCGGACGCTACCAAGGAAAAATCGTTCACGCACGACCAATTTAATTTTTATTTAATTTCCGGGTTGTACCCGGTGGCAGCAGCGGAACGTTACCGTAATTCTTCTCCTCATTAAAATCGTGACGTAATACCAGTGCGGTGCGGTTAAATCAGAAAGGAAAATTAATAAAAAAGAAAATAAAAGTACGATATAGAGTGTGGCAGAAACGCACTCTATTCAACACGAAATGAATGCTTATGATGTCGTATACAAAATGTAGCTTTATACTCATTTAAAATCTTTGATTTCCTTAAAGTTTCGTTATGCCGACACCTTAATGAATTAATGCATGTAATCATTGAAAAAAAATCAATCATCTAACAAAAATAAAATAAAATGTATGTTCTAGCAAATTGAAAAATATAAGAACCGCATAAACACAAAGTTAAAGAAATGAGTCCTAGAAATGATTATGTATCTTGCATTTTTTTTTCAATAAATATTGTTTGAACCTTATATGTATGTTAATCTGTCATTCAATAGACTCGATTTATGACCTATGTATACAAAAGCATGCAAGGATTTTGAAATTACTCACATGAATTCTGAGTGAACCCATCGAAGGTAACATGGGTTCTCTGAATCATTATTATTTTTATTCTGGTCATCATTGTTTTTTTATTGTTACAATTATTATATATATCGTTCAGTGGATATATTTTTGGAGTATTATTGTAATCCTAAACACAGCATTATCTCTCCACATAATACAGTTTCAAAAACCTCATCGCTAAACACGCGATAAAATGAGTTTTTTCCTATTAGCGAGTCATCTTTTTGTGTTCCTAGATTAATTAATCTCGTAATTTCATAGTATCGAAATTTAAAAACCTCAACTTAGACATAGGAAGGCTTAGCCAAGTGCACCTCGAGTTGAACTCACGTTTCAAGTTTTAACTCGAGTTGAAATATGGTGGAGTTGGAGTTGCTCATTTGGATGTGGTGGAGTCGGAGTCGCTATTAGTTGGTGCTTTTGATTCTAATTTTCGCTGAAATCAGTTTGCAATTATTCAAAACCTGTTGTGTGGTTACTTTCAGCACAACTTGAGGTTTATTTAGCTGTAGCTGCAACTACAGCTTCAGAAGCCTTAAACTTCTAAGGAGGAGGAGAAGGAAACGCACAGCAACGTTCCTAATATTGTACTGCTTCCATCAGTAACAGACCTTCCTTAAAACTAGCAGTGCCCGGAAGTCAAACAAAGACTTTCCTGTGCTTGTAAAGTTACGGCGTAACAAAGAACATCCGTCGTGATGATCTGGCGGTTAGGACGCTTCCGGCTCCGAGCCAAGCGTGATAAGATATTCGGCGATGCCTGCCATGCGAGGCTCACTCCGAGATACAACAAAACCGAAAGTAAACAAATAAAGTTAACATATTTCACTGAAAATCTAAGAAATATGTACTGTTTTTGTTGATTTTTCTGTTCAAAGTTCTAATCAGAGTATTTGTACAAATTACTCATCAACCCTGGATGCAAGGCTCCGACTCTGATTTCGACTTTGATTCCAATGCAACAAATAATTGCCAACGACTCTAACCAGTAAACACGAAAATTAACGACTTCGACATTCCCGTGTTTATTTGGTCTCCTTATTTCATTCAACCCTTGCCCAACCTGTCTCGCTTTTAGTACCACTACATTGAACGCCATTCAAAAACAATGTTACTTCGTTTAATGTAGTAATCGTCTATGGGAAATGTAACAACTATATGTGACGTATGATTTCGTCTGAGCAGGTTTGTTCCTCATTCCTCAGTTTGATAACGCTAATATCAATGGGTTGAACAGTTTCGACAATTTGTCATGTGAATGGAATGGCTCAGAAATTTGTAGTGGCGCAAACTGCGATTTATTGAGAAAATCGGGCGCTCATTGAGGGGGTACGGGAACCTTGCACCCTGCCCCCCCTCCACCCCAGGAAGCGTTTTAGAATTTTGATATAAATATCGGCCTGGAGAGTAATTTGATGTTCAAATTGAAACTAATTTGAAGTTTGTAGGTGCCATAGTTTAGAAATTAGAATCGGGACAAAATGGGGCTTATCGAAAAAAATTTGCGACCATCGAGAGGGTACGGGAACCTCGTTTTCTGACCCTCCCACGGGGGCGTAAGATATTTTTAACTTACATAACAATGTATTACTCGTCACGAGCATGAATTTGGTACTAATTTTAAAATTGCACGTCTCATATTTCAGAAATTACTTTTTTTTTCTGGGTAATTTACAAATTTCTTCTGAGGGTTCCAGTTGGGTTCTCAAAAACGGCTAGCTGGTTAAGTCGATCAATATTTTTTATCATATATAAAAAATTGTATATTCACTTTGTAGTTATATTAAAATACAAGTTAGTATATGATGGTTCATAACCTAATCTTGCATAGATAAATATTTATTCTTTCGTTAGTTATGCGTTTGTGTATGAAATTTTTTTTTGTTTAACCTTTGATTGAAATTGCTAATGACTACAGATTTCTATTTTGCAGTTACAATACATTTCTACTAATTTAAATAGATTATGACATTGTGATATTAAAGGAACGAATACTAACAATAAACAAAAGCAAACAAAAAAAAGTTTGGATTTTCCCTTAAAACATCCTTAGAAAACCCCAATTCATAAATATCCCTAAATCCTGACTTACCATGAAAACATGAAACATCATTTGAAATTCTCACGACCAAAATGCCATTGTTAAATTTGAAATGCTGATTTATATTTCTATTACCAATTAGACGGGAAGCACGATAGTTCATGCTGCGGATTTGATGCTCGAAAACAATATAATTTATGCAATCGTCATTCTATTTTATACACACAAGCATTTTGCTCAAATTTTCATGAATTTACTCCATTTACCATAGCTACAGCAGGAAAGTTTTGGATTAAAAAAAAAATTAAACTTAAGGATAACTAATATTTACTGTGTCCTCTGGTAAGCTTTGCTATTTCAATTATTTGATGTTAGTGCTAAAAATACATGAATGATTGTTACAAAGACTATATGTCTAATATGCAGTGATTTATTCACTATGATGAAAAGAGTCAATAAATATTTACTTATAGGAAATCGTACGAAACTACAAATCTTAGTCTTGCAGTAGGAATTGTTAGAAAATATGCAATTACAAGAAGGTAAAAATCGAGGCATCTGATTTGATAGAACCATATCCATCAAATCTCATGTTGAGAAAACTTGCAACAAAATTTACGGAGCTTAAATGTTTTTTCATCATCTAAAAAGTGAACTCGACGAAAAATCCAGATCATTTGTCATTCAATCCCTGGTGTTATCGAGCATAGACTATTGCAGCCTGGTATGGGGAGACTTACTTTAATATCTTCAAATAGATTAACAAAAGTGCAAGAACTTCGCAGCCATGGTGGTATGTCAAGGAAAATTCAAAAGAAGTGATCACGTATCACTCTTCAATACGCATTCTCATCGTTATATCTTCCCCAGAGCAATGCTGAGATGGGGGGTTTCCATCCACCCACTGTATCCAACCTAAAGCCGAACAGAAGCAAAAATGTCTACAGCGTCCCATACACGATCAATTTAATTGTCAATATCATTGACTCAATACATTGATGAGATTTTCTTTTGCCCACAAAATCAATCAATTGGCGGTCGTCAATCAAGCCCACAGACGATTAACTAAATTATCAATATTCATTATTGTCAATTATATTGACAATAAAATTGATCTTCTATGGGGCTCTTTAGTCGACAATCGTTCATCTGACATTAGGCAGAGGGTGTTGTCAGTATCAGGCACCTTACTGTGGAACAAACTTACCCTGAGTATCAAAATCCCTCAAATATTGAGAGAATTTAAAACCAAAATAGGTCGCCATCCTGCGTCTCAAAAATAATTCTTAGTTACAAAACATACTGAATAAGTAGTAACGAATCTCTTATGCTCATTATCCTAAATTTCAATACATTGTGCCACAGTTTTGTAGTGTGTGTATGCATAATGATGGCTTATATGCTGATATTTACACGCATGCTTATTTATGTATGTGTGTATGTATCCCTGTTATGTTTATGTATTTGTGTACGTAAGTATGAGTGTGCATACATATCTTTCAAATGAACATGTGTATTAAACTAGCATTTATACCATCATGGCACCAATGTATGTTTATCAATTAAGGACATTTGCATCATGTTTTAAAAGTCATGTAACTTTCTCTGATTTTGTAACCTTATTGGACATTAATGCTTTCTTCTATTATTCACGCCCTAAAATGTTCTTGTTAGGCAAGTGTGGGGCAAATTATCATATCATTTTCTTATATTCCTGAGTATATTACGACAACAACATCTAGGTGATAATTTCACGTATTACTCCAATTGTGCTGTACATGTCTTGGCAGCCGATGTAGAACAATCGTTTCCATGTTTCTGACTCAGGTAGACTGTTTTGTGACACAGTAATTAGCATGGAAATATAAAAAATTCGTGGTGTGACAAAAAACCTTTTCTTCGAATCCCGTGATTTGAATACTAGTTTACACGTAGGAGAGAAAACACAGTTCTGAAAGTCAACCTCGCTGCCTCAGACGCAGCATTATTTTAATCCATCCTTTTTACCTTAAATAAATTCCTTATACCGCAAGTCCCTGAGCTCGTATTCCAATGGAAGTGTGCACTAACAAGAGTTTTCAAGAATGCATTATTACTGAAATTGTGTTTTTTTTTTGTCGTTGCATATATTTTTTCCAGCCTGAGGATGATGTTTGATACATCGAAACGTTTCATTTTATAATTAGAAAGAAATGTAGTTTTTAATGAATTGCTGTGTTTTAGCACAAAAATATTAGGAGCATTCCTGAACAAACTTACACGTGAAGAAATTGAACTAATTGCTTATATAATTAAAACTACATTTATCAACCTTAGGAACACAGTGCCCTCAATCATTTATTTTTACTAGTGACATGGGTATTACGATATTTATATGTGTATCTCATAAGGACCCTTACTCTATAATATCTTAATATTTTAAAATCCAACGATGAGCTTTTTGTGTCATCTTTATTAGATATAAACTGTTTTTCTTTTCTTTCTTTTCTGCAGACCTTGCAGCTGTCGCTAACTCAATTTCAATAAATGCTTATCGAAAACTAAATGAAGGCCTGATCTATTTAATGTTCGTTATTTTGAAAAGTGATCTTTAAAATAAATTCTAATTTGAGTTGAATATTGAACTTCAGTTTAATTCGCGTGTCAGTCAAAGTGTTAAATAATATGTATACTAGATATATACATACAATAAATGCGCATATAAATACTAAATATGCATATACCGGGTGTCCCACAAAAATGTCCCCGACTTTTTAATTGATTATATCTCCGCTTTAAATTAACATATACGAATTGTCTTTTGTCCACAATGTAGTCAATTTTGTTTCCTTTTCGAATAATTTAGGTTTTCGAAAATCTATTCCATGACCACTTTGTAATGATCGATTTGCTGAAAGGGTAGAGAAGCTAATTGTTCAAAGAAAAAGTCTTAAAAACAACATTGATGTTTTGCTTCATTTCTTAATACCTACTGCTAAGAATAATTTCACAATGATGTATCCTACATACCACGACGTATGTATCACCTCCATCATTAACAATTCTTCAACGACGAATTGAAGAAGTGTTTCACGAACTGAAAGAAAACACTAAAATAATCCCCAAAACTCTTCAGTAAATGGTGGCTAGAAGTGATACTTGCCTTAAGAGAAATGGAGGGTATGTCGAAGAATACAAAATCACTTTATTTATTTAAACGTATCGAGAGCTCAAAGTCTAGTCACCCCCAGAAACAGTTAATGAATTTGGTACGGGAAGACACTGCTTCCACAAGGTTTTTTTCAAATGAAATAAATGTACGAGGAGTTCGTGGGATTCGATCTCAGGACTAGAAATCACCGCGTCAACACGCTATGACTGCGCTATCGATCAACGTAAAAGGTGATTGAAGCACAACGAAAGCAATGTTTGGCACAGTGAAAGCAGGCGCACTGTCCTGACAGAAATATTTTATTCCCATATGTATCGAGAGCTCAAAGTCTAGTCACCCCCAGACACAGTTAATGAATCTTTTACGGGAATACACTGCTTACACAAGGTTTTTTTCAAATGAAATAAATGTACGAGGAGTTCGTGAGACTCGAACTCAGGACTAGAAATCACCGCGTCAACACGCTATCGACTGCGCTATCGATCACCCTAAAAGGTGATCGAAGTACAACGAAAGCAATGTTTGGCACAGTGAAAGCAGGCGCACTGTCCTGACAGATATATTTTATTCCCATATGTATCGAGAGCTCAAAGTCTAGTCACCCCCAGAAACAGTTAATGAATCTGGTACGGAAGGACACTGCTTCCACAAGGTTTTTTTCAAATGAAATAAATGTACGAGGAGTTCGTGAGACTCGAACTCAGGACTAGAAATCACCGCGTCAACACTCAATCGACTGCGCTATCGATCACCCTAAAAGGTGATCGGAGCACAACGAAAGCAATGTTTGGCACAGTGATAGCAGGCGCACTGTCCTGACAGATATATTTTATTCCCATATGTATCGAGAGCTCAAAGTCTAGTCACCCCCAGAAACAGTTAATGAATCTGGTACGGGATGACACAGCTTCCACAAGGCTTTTTCCAAATGAAATAAATGTACGAGGAGTTCGTGAGACTCGAACTCAGGACTAGAAATCACCGCGTCAACACGCTATCGACTGCGCTATAGATCACCCTAAAAGGTGATCGAAGCACAACGAAAGCAATGTTTGGCACAGTGAAAGCAGGCGCACTGTCCTGATAGATATATTTTATTCCCATATGTATCGAGAGCTCAAAGTCTAGTCACCCCCAGAAACAGTTAAGGAATCTGGTACGGGAAGACACTTGTTATGGAGCTATTTTTTCTGTTGTTCTCTTCATTTTCTCATCGTCGTTTCAGTCATTTTGCTCTCTTTTGATAGGCGTGATTAAGATCACAATTATTTTATTTTAGATTGCAAAGACATTTCAGTGTCTGTATTATAATTAATGAGCATATAAGTTGCAAATCAAATTAAATGGAAGCGTGATGAAATATATCTCCAACAGCTTCGACAACTTTTCTCCTATATAACGGGAAATTTATAAGGCGTTGACATCAATCATTTATTCCCTAATCTCGTCACATGAAAAATGACACATTTAATGGAAAGAATTTAACGCACCTAATTTTACAATACAGATAATATTCCTATATAAACCTATGCACAGGGAGGATCAGTACGAACATGCTAAATGGGAATATGCACAGAATAGAACTCATCTTAGTTGTTGACTCCAGGATGATGACTAACGAGTGCTCCGAGACTGCTTAGATTTACGTTAAAGAGATGTACGTAATTTACACTGGTTTACATTATAAAGCAAAGACAGAACCAAGCCCGAAGGCTGGTTGACTTATGGACAGCAGCTTCTCTCTGTGGCAGCTCGGTGTTCTATGATGACGATCTGATACCTCCTAACTCTCGGTCTTCCCTTAAATAGGGATAATATCCGTTAAAAATGCCGCAGCTGATTGAATCATCTAAAGGTCATGTTACGCAGCTACAGTTTCCGTTGGTGGCTTTTGCCACGCTGTCGTCAGGCGAGCCGCAGTTGCTACCCGGATTCCGGAGTGCTGAGCTTGCAATTCTGAAGGTTAATGTTGTTCTTGAGATCGATGCGAAGTTGTCGAAATGAGTAACCGCCAGCGACCTCCGCATTCCTCAGGCTGATTCGTATCATTTCGAATTATTGAGGCGTCCCTCCTTTCGAAAGATCGTTACGTCGTGGTAGATCACGACAAATTTCCGCGTCGTCATTCAAAAGATTCGATCTCCTGATCGATGATGGTTCCATACAGTATTTGCGTGCGGACTTACGCTGACGATACGGATCAGTGCTTTTTTATAATCTCCACGTAGTCCATTTGAGGTAATCTGATGGCAGCGAAAACTGGATTTGTTCATGTGACGAACTCTGATACGAAGTCTCCATACACGGCCAAGTCCTACGTACGTTTTAGGCAAACGATGGTCTCTGCAGAGACGAGGCGAAGGCTTCTCCAGCACGCGGAATATCTCTAGAAGATATTCAATGAGATGAAGATCCCATTAAGAAAATACGCAGAACACGTAGAGCTCCGGTTGCCTCGATTGCACTCATTTTGCATCCATATAGGAAAGATAAAGATCTTCGCAATCTCTGTTTCGAGGAACATTTTCAAACCGTGCTTCGTCATACACGATCTCTTTTTAGGACGGGATTTGATTAATACAGCCATTAGGTCATGTCGAATTGTCGCTGGAAGATAACCAATAATCTTCGCCGTAGTTGTTTTCTTCGTCGTCTGTGTGTTGGTAGATTCTGGAGCTTCAATGCCGCATTGGGTTCCTTCCTCTTTTCGCCGGATGCTGTCTAGACCGAAGCCAGGAGTTTTTACGTTGGGCCCATCGTAGTACGGGTGAGAGTAGCTGCAGCTGCTGTTGTTGTTGTTACTGTCCGACGCTGCGTCGACACTTTGTGGACCACATGAACGCGAAGCCTGCCATGTGTGTGGGCTGCGGCAGTGTGCTCGTTGCGGCCACACCGTGGACGGCAGCTGAAATTTTAGTTTTGGTTATTTGGTGGTCTTGTTATTTCATTCGTTCCAGACAAGCTTCCATTCCCATACACATCCCAGCATCTCACTTCATACTATCCTCTCTGTGCTCACATAAGGGCACACAGAACTTAACCTATTTTACTCCATTATTTGCAAATGACATTATATCCTAAATTTGATCCTCAGCGAGAGAAAACAGAATTTTCTAGTGGTACATTCACGTTAAGTATGTTATAACCTAAATGATTCGCAGCAAGAGAAATAGAATTTATCTAGTAGTACATTCACGTTAAGTACGTTATAATCTAAATGATTCGCAGCAAGAGAAATAGAATTTATCTAGTAGTACATACACGTTGAGTACGTCAAATGACAATGTACTCCTGCGATTAAATTAATATCAAGCGTATGTCTATAACGATCGAATTTACATTTCACAAATTCCATCATCCTAATGTTGAGATAATTCAATGTATCAAGACGTTCTTTTCATGAAGGAATATTTTGATGGGCATGAAGTATAATTATTTAAATCGTGAAAATAAAATCTTATATGTAACGTGTAAATTCAAATTTTTAAATGAGATTACTGAAATTACGTTACTATCTATCATATCTATAAATAATACAACAAATCTAAAGCATTAAGCATCATATTCTTAGTCGAAATTCTACACATCAGTTTCTTAATACCACAGCAAGGCCGCTGCTGTGCGAAACAGAGAGTTCCACAGGACGTCATTAATCTTTGAAATGCAGAAATGTAGAGCGATCCTGAACTGCAAGAGAGCGAGGGTGTTGAGTCACTGAAGGTAGCAAGCCAGGCCGAGGTTGTTTTCAAAATAGTAAGCTTAATGCATCCGGGCTCGGGTTAATGCCTGCTATTACACAGCCAGAGACCTAGCTCAAGTCCTGAACCTTTCTCTTCATTACATCTGAACAGTCATTTATTCACGCAGAAACCTTCACTATAACATGGTAAATTCATGGTAAAATAATGCATTGTAATTATAATTAGACACACATCAAAATGATATACTATGAAATATTTTTTGCATGAGCACTATTTATTATATATGTAGTTTTTGCACCGTGAAGTATAATCTCAATCGCAATAATATTATTCTGTTTGAATGAAATTTTACCTCTGAAATGAATTTCGTTTATCTTTTTAAATATGATTGAATTTCAAATAGATATTTTATTGCATGTAATCATTTTATATTAAATTAAAGAAAGTTTCAATTTATAATTTGAATTTTGAAAGGTGTCTTTTGGTCTTTAGAAATTTGAATTCAAATTTTGATGTCACCAGTTACATATTCAACATAACTTGGGGAATTTGAGGAGTCTACTGCAATCGTTGTTGTCTGGGCACTCGGAAAACAAAATTGGTCTAGAGTTGGTTGCAATGATAAAATGTTACAGCGTCATATCCTAATCCTCACATAATCAAATCATTGAAGTGCAGTTATTCCACGTTATAATAATTTGAATGATTCGTGATGTCAAATTGGCATTCAGAAATTGAATGTTTTCAGATCAAAAAATACGTTTAGATTATCAGATCCAACCAAATCCAACGGTTTAACATATTAAAAGAATTCACTCGTAATGATCAATACACATCTACTATTGGTTCACACATGAAATAAATTTAAGTTGGGCTATCAAAACAAGAAGGTTCACGGTAAATGGGAAAATTTAAACGCATTGTAAATAATAGGTTCACAGTAATGAATTAGAATTTTAGCATACAAATACATGAAATATTAGATCACACAAATATCCTAACGTACATCCTAAACTTTGAGTTATGTAACGGGTTCAGTTCGAGATGCGTTATCGAATCTGTCAGAGATTAAAATATTCAATTTTATTGTGGTAAGGCTCGAGCTTTAATTATTTATTTCGGAGGGAGTGAGCAAGGGAAATTTATTTTTTTACACGAATAAAATATCCCCCACCGCTAGCCGCCATTTGTTATGGAGCTTTTTTTTCTGTTGTTCTCTTTATTTTCTCATCGTCGTTTCAGTCATTTTGCTCTCTTTTGATAGGCGTGATTAAGATCACAATAATTTTATTTTAGATTGCAACGACATTTCAGTGTCTGTATTATAATTAATGAGCATATAAGTTGCAAATCAAATTAAATGGTAGCGTGATGAAATATATCTCGAACAGCTTCGACAACTTTTCTCCTATATAACGGGAAATTTATAAGGCGTTGACATCAATCATTTATTCCCTAATCTCGTCACATGAAAAATGACACATTTAATGGAAAGAATTTAACGCACCTAATTTTACAATACAGATAATATTCCTATATAAACCTATGCACAGGGAGGATCAGTACGAACATGCTAAATGGGAATATGCACAGAATAGAACTCATATTAGTTGTTGTTAACTCCAGGATGATACTAACGAGTGCTCCGAGACTGCTTAGATTTACGTTAAAGAGATGTACGTAATTTACACTGGTTTACATTATAAAGCAAAGACAGAACCAAGCCCGAAGGCTGGTTGACTTATGGACAGCAGCTTCTCTCTGTGGCAGCTCGGTGTTCTATGATGACGATCTGATACCTCCTAACTCTCGGTCTTCCCTTAAATAGGGATAATATCCGTTAAAATTGCCGCAGCTGATTGAATCATCTAACGGTCATGATATGCAGCTACAGTTTCCGTTGGTGGCTTTTGCCACGCTGTCGTCAGGCGAGCCGCCGTTGCCACCCGGATTCCGGAGTGCTGAGCTTGCAATTCTGAAGGTTAATGTTGTTCATGAGATCGATGCGATGTTGTCGAAATGAGTAAACGCCAGCGACCTCCGCATTCCTCAGGCTGATTCGTATCATTTTGAATTATTGAGGCGTCCCTCCTTTCGAAAGATCGTTACGTCGTGGTAGATCACGACACACTGCTTCCACAAGGTTTTTTTTGCAAATGAAATAAATGTACGAGGAGTTCGTGAGACTCGAACTCAGGACTAGAAATCATCGCGTCAACACGCTATCGACTGCGCAATCGATCACCCTAAAAGGTGATCGAAGCACAACGGAAGCAATGTTTGGCACAGTGAAAGCAGGTGCACTATCCTGACAGATATGTTTTATTCCCATATGTATCGAGAGCTCAAAGTCTAGTCACCCCCAGAAACAGTTAATGAATCTAGTACGGGAAGACACTGCTTCCACAAGTTTTTTTTCAAATGAAATAAATGTACGAGGAGTTCGTGAGACTCGAACTCAGGACTAGAAATCACCGCGTCAACACGCTATCGACTGCGCTATCGATCACCCTGTACTCATGTACTCGCTCAATGTTCAATCACATGTACTCGCTCAAAAAACATACTCTGGCACACAGTTTGCATTCAAAAGAATATAAAACTCGATACTGAAAAGTCATACCTGATGAATGATGACCTCAAATGGGTTTTAAAATTTAACCTTCATTTTTTACCGTAAAATTTAACATATCGTTTGAAACTATGTATTTCAAAGAATGTCTGAACTAAGCGTCAGTGCTGCAAAAAAGTTGAAACATACTAAGAACTTCGGAAAACGCTTGTAAAGATTTTTTCCGTTATTAGGTAAGTTATCGTGAGCATCTCTACAAGCCAAATCGAGTAGAGATTTTTGATATCCAAAATAAGAATCTCACTCTGGGACTTCTATAAACTTGTATGGTGGTTTTTGGCAACACTGGAGACACTCCACGAGCTTTCTAGGCCTACGAAGCGCGGTGCTCAGCGGTCAACCGCCAGTCTGTTAAATCACTTCAACGAGAGTGGCTGTGCCCTACATAGCAGCGGTGAGCAAGTGGATTTTTGTGTTCAGACCACGAGTTATAACCCTTGTTAAAACCTTAGCTGTGTTTTTTCTTCATTTATACTCGAAAATAGTTTGCGTAACTCAGGGAATTACGTTCTAATTTATTGGAGGTCCAGCATTTGCCAGGAGCTGCACCACGGAGAAGAACTAAACGTATTTGCGATCGATCTAGGACCAGTCCCAATTGACATCATCTAAAGTTGGTGTTTGTACGCCACTCTGGTATTCAGCGTTCGATGGCTCGAGTAGATTTGAGGAAAAATATTTAACTATGTTATACCTGAATATTCCCAATGTTGGTTTAGTGAGATAGTGTAGTTCCTTCAAATTTTAAAATCAATATTTTGAAAGTGAATAAATTTGATTATATTCATTTCCTTCTTGAAGCCTAATCATCTGAAATTGTTAAAGCCGTATTATGATTTCAGGCAATAACTTAAAATGAATGTACGAGGAATTCGCGAGACTCGAACTCAGGACTATAAATCACCGCGCTAGCACGCTATCGACCGCGCTATCGATCATCGATCAGGGTGATCGATAGCGCGGTCGGTAGCGTGCTAGCGCGGTGATTTATAGGCCTGAGTTCGAGTCTCGAGAACTCCTCGTACATTTATATATTTGAAAAACCTTGTGGAAGCAGTAGCTTCCCGTACCAGATTCATTAACTGTTTCTGGGGGTGACTTGACTTTGAACTTTCGAAACTTAAAATGATTCTTTGAATCTTACATTTTTTACCCAAAAATTACAAAATCAACGAGCAATTAGCTTACGTACAAATTGTGAGTAGTGATAAATGCTTAAGAGAACATTCTAGCGTAGTTTTTGCGTTTTTATGTGAAGGTGCAGAGACAACATTCATTTCACTAACACTCAATAAGAAATTTTCGAATTTTTTTCATCAATTTGTGAATAATTTATTAGAACATTCCTGCTGTTTCCAGTTTTTCTTCAGGTTTGAAATAAAATAACACAATGTTAAAATAAGCCTCTGAAAAAAGATTGTCGAAAGATAATGTGCGCTGAATAATCTTCGAAGTACGAATGAATATTTTGGTATATAAGGAGTATTGAAATGTATATTGATGTTCTTTAATGAGTGTCTGAGAAAGGTGTGAATACAGCTATAAGGGGGTTCAAAAGCTATAAAAAGTCTTGAGTAGTATATAAATAGGCTCGAATGTGTTCTAACAATGCAGAAAAATATTTAGCAAAAGTTTAACATTTTCAAATAACATTGGATATCTGAGATGTAATTGTAAAATTTAGGAAGGTAATTGAAATGAGATTAATAAGTCAGATAGAAATTAAAAACGTTAAAACGAGAACTAGCAAGCATTCGACAAACGTTTGAAGGTGTTTAATAATATACAGCAGACGCTAAGAATTAAGGGAATTTTTTATTTTTTGAAATCAAAATTGCAATATGTTTGGTTGAGAAAGTTTTGGAAAAAATGTAGATAACGAAAAAGAAGTGTGAAGCTTTTTTGAAAGTATTTGAAGTATTCGAATATACTACAGATGGCAGAACAATTGCCATAAATATTTTGAAATTTAAATGCCTCCGTATGAGAGGCACTATGAATAAATTCTTTTTTTTCAGCGTGAACATTCTAATCTAATAATCTAAGTATGACCGTTTCTCACAGTTAAATCCTTCCCTGGTTTGAAGTTCACCGGTCGTTCCGTCTACGTGCATGTAAAATGGCCGCGCAGCTTCATGATAAAGTGAGTCAATAAATTATTTTCTATTGTTTGTTTGAAGTATTCAGAAATATATTCTTAGTAATACGCATTAGTTGATAGATAATGTGTTGATGCGTGCACTATGACTGCACGTGAGCAGCCAGCGTAATGAACCTCTCGCAATGAAACGTTCGTAGTGAACGGCGTGTGCGATGGATGGGAATCGTTAAATAACTTCATTTTCTGTTGGTTATCTAATTTAGTTGCACTTTCGTTACGACTGCTGACCGCTTAGAATGCTGTCGTCCAGCCCGAGATCATATCGCAAAACGAAATAGACGATCAAAAGGGTTTTCCAATCTTCCGTGCTGTAGTCTATACTCATAGATTTTGAAAGAAAAATTAATTTGTACTTTCGTTCAGAGCAGGTTTTAAGTTTCGGATATATAACCCTTCTATTACTTGAAAAAGTATTATTCACCAATATTATATAAAGGATTGAGCGTGAATATTGATCTTCCTTCGTGGGATTACAACACCTAAATGATAGAAAATAGAGCATCGATATTTGGGCGCGGTTGATCTTTGTTTTAGGATCATTTAGTCAAATATTAAGGTTCACGTTTTAATCATCTCAGAATTGATCATAATTGCTAGCCCTCGAATGAAGACCTAAATTCATGGACAAATTATTTATCATGTTCATAAATATAGCATATTCTAAGAATAAAAGCATAATAAATCTTTAAGATGCCCTCACAGGAAAACAAAAGTGATTTTTCCTCTCTGAAATTATTCAATAGGGCTGCAGCTTAGAAGTTTGAAACATCTGCTAAATCGTTCAGTTCGCCTCCATCTCTTGGGTCACATATTTCTGTGGTTATATATGATCTATGTAGACATCTTGTGCTGGGATTTTCAAAGTATTGATACTATTTTATGAAGCTTATGACTTGGATTTACATTTTCAATTATGTGACTAAAATTTATTCACAAATTTTCGCCGTAGGATGAAGTTAGGTAAATCTAAAAATCGCTGTTTGAAGACTGCATATCGTTTAAATTTTTGATGATTGACAGTGTTCAAGGCAAATGATAGGCAATTTTATTCGTATTTTAATACGTGAAGAACTAGAAGAGCATAGAAAATATCGTAAAATGTTAGTACTGCCTTTGTACATACAGTATATCAGGAGTTCGCTTTACGGTTTCCATTTGAATTTTCACTAATTTTTATGGTTAATTAAAAGTGTTCTGGAAACGGACAAGTTCCTGCCGCATTGAATTAACAATAAGATAAAAGAGCCTGTTATTTTCGTCCTTGACGTATGAGCCTAGAGATGCGAGCTCACTGGAGCATACTATGAGAGCTCTTACAGAAGATTTGCTAGCTGTCGCGTCATTGCAGGAAGTATTTGGAAAAGTGGATTCATATGTAAATCAGTCCAATGTAGCCAATGGAAAACTTAGTCCTGATGAAATGTGATAAATTAACTGTTACAGGATCATGTTTTATTCGATATATTGTTTGTTACTAAAATAAAAGAAAATAGATTATTTGCGCACATCGAGTGATAATAACAATTTTTCGTTATTTTACATTCATTATCAAAATTCCCTAAAGAATTATTAATATTCCTCTCATACTCAAATTTTCAGCTCAAACTAATTCGCTCAATTGAATTAACGTATTATAATGTATCTTCATAGGCGCTCTGTGAAATTCACTTTGAAACTCGCTATCATCTTCTGTTCGGCAGATCTTCTAGCTGCTTCTTATCTGCCAAATTCAAACGGACTTTGGTGTAAATGAAAATCATTCGTTTCGGGAGTTTATAAATCTAAAGTTAACCAGATCATAAAAGCACTACGTAAACTCAAGTTTTTGATTGGGGTTTGAACTGTGTTTCAAATGACGAAAATAAGTAAAGCGATATACTGGTACGAGCATCGTCTCACATATGTAGACAAAATATTCTAGACCGAATAACTGGCATGTACTAATACAACTAGACGCATTTGGTAGTATAATTAAGGGCAATGAAAATATGGTATGCAATTCATTTGCTGATGGTGAGTCATTTACTCACATTTACTTTTTACTCAATGTTCATTTTGTCGAAAATGTGTCCTGAAAGAATTACGATATCTGGAAAATTTGGAACGTAGTGCAGAAAAATTTGTACTTAAATAGCGCCAGTGAAATGATATGTTCTTGTTCAGCATGATACCCATCTGTCGCAATGCGAGCGTTCGAACACCGGTGCAGTGATTACTGGACGCGATCAATGTTGGACTTTTGTTCCATACGTTTTGGATTCCAAGTCCTTGTAACTCTTTACCCAGTTATTTCACACACACTTTTATCTAGCAAAATATGTTCATTTAAACGGTCTCAACTCATCGTTATAGTTTGTTCAACACGGTGCCAGTTCCCTTGTACACTGGTGTCAGTGTCTTTTTCTTTTCATCGGAGTACACAATGAGAATAGTTTGGTGCTGTTGTAATAGTTCAATGCATAACGCAGAATACTCATACATATGATTATATTTTTGCCTTATTCTCATCGGAAGAAATAAAGCATACATTTTTTGTTCCTTCTCAGGGGAAGTTCACTGCAATTGCCACTAAAAGGTTTTAAGTTTATTTTAGCTTCAGGGTCACTGTTTGACTCGCCAGAACTATGAAATTCTAAGTGCTCTTTTATTAAACTATGATATAAAAAATTCTGTTCAAAAAAATTTGGTTCAAAATAACATGGGTGGAAAATAGTGAAATTTTTCGCTTATAGTAAACTTCATTTCGTAAAAGGCTAATGAATGTGTGAAAATGGAAATCCATTTCATAACAGCAGAAACATTATTCAGAGTGCAATGCAATGGTTTTCGCAAGGGAGAAAAGTTTATTCAAAATGTAAAGGAAGTTTTACAGCTTAAGGAGAGCGTCCCCCTTATGAATCCTTGCTTCTGGGATTTCTTGAGAAACTGGGAATTTTGCTGTTATAAGAAGTGTAAGAGGTCAGGTACATCCTGTGAAAAAATGAGACTCGTACGTTCACTCGTTCGCCCGCTACGGGGATTTAAAAAATGGGGGAGGGGAGGGGGAAGTTGTATTTTATCATGTTACACCTCCCCCATGGCACTTTCTTCACGGCTCAAAGTTGCTATGTCATCTCCTATGTCTCTGGATTACTCTATAATGATTTCAGGGGTCTAACTTGAAACAAAAATTTATTTTATCCTTTGTTTTGCTTTTAATGTAAACAATGGTTTTTGGGGTTTCAAAATGCTTCTCCTCCTACAGTTTTTGAGCTACAGTGATGGTTTTGGTATCATTGAATGCGGGAAGGCGCGGGCTTTCATGAATGCTAAAATTCGTTTCCTCAAATTTACATTTTCAATATGAAAAAGTGTTAAAATAGGAAAAAATGCCCATTTTCGGAAATGTAAAAAATTATGACGTTCTAACTCATGAGCAATGAATAATTTTGGAATGAATTTTAGCATCCATAAAAGCCCGTGTCTTTCCGCATTCATTGATACCAAAACCATTACTGTAGCTTAAAAACTGTAGGAGGAGAAGATTTTTGAAACCCCCCCCTCAAACTTTGTTTTCTTCGATTTCCCATTTTATTTTCAAGAAAATTGAACTTTTGCTTTAAGCAAAAACGATTCCAAATTCAATTTCCTATCAGTAAATCGAATTTCATTGTTCTAGGTTCAATAATAAAGAAAAAAGTCCGTATGGGGGACGCTCTCCTGAAGCTACGAATTTAAAAAAAAATTAGATGTTATCACGAACAACCGGAAAATTGATTAAGTACAACAATTCCGGAACAGAGAGTGTATGGCTCACGTATGAACAATGAGCTGTGGAGTGTGAGCACTCACAGTATAGGCAATGGCAACATTTTTGTCGATTCCGTTCGACTTCCTAACCTAAGCGAGGTCAAAAGTTCGACAAAGGCTTTAGTGCTCTCGTGTGATCGTCATAACCTCTCGCGTGGTTGTGTGATCGTCATAACGTCTCGCGTGGTTGTGTGATCGTCATAACGTCTCGCGTGGTTGTGTGATCGCCGCCTCGTTCGTACACGCTTGGGTTAATTTCAGTGAATAAAATTTTGTAGTTCATAATTTTGACATCAAAAATATTCCTTCAACACTCACAAGCGATATAAATTGCTAGTCTTCTAAAATAAAGATTTTATCAATTTTGTTCATTTTATTTGTGTTTTCATCAATTATTGGAAGTCAGGCTACCTCTTCTTAATCCGTAAAAAGTACACTAAAATCAAAGAAACAAAATGTATTTCGCAATCTATCACTACAAATATTTGTATTAAGGATTTGAAAAAAGAATTAGCGAATAACACGAAGAAAATCTCTCATATTCTCTGAAACATTCAATCTTAAAAATTCCATTTCTCTAGGCTATTTATAGAAGCAACGTTTCGATGTCGCGGACTTCATTTTCGTGCTGGAAATACTAAACAATTTATTAGTCACAATGATAAAATGGAAATTCATTACGTAAGCAAAATCAGACGCAATAAAAATACAGGAAATCCCATCACAATATGACTCCATTGGTGGGAATAATTTATACAACAGAAATACTGATCACCAGAAATCCAGAAGACTGGTTAATATTACACAACTATACTCCATACATGTTCATGGCCCAGAGAAAGAAGTGAAATGGATGATCGAGCGGATGTTCCAAACTTCTAAGCTGCATTTTATTCAATAGTTTTAGAGCAAAAAAGTATTAGGATCTGTGTTGAGAGCCGGTTTAACTTTGTGAATATGTAATGCTTCTACTATTTCAATATTCGCTTTTTGAGATGATGTGACATTTTTGAATAAAAATAAAATTTTTCATTCAAGGCTACAACTAGGATCAAAACAAAAATGATTAGAAATAGAAATACAGAATATATGAAAGTTTTCATCATATCTGATTCAACTATTGAATTATATTTACAATTTTAACAGCGTGACTATATAGAAATAATAAGTTGGATTTCCAGCCATGAAATAAAAATTGTATTTTCAGTCATTTCGTTACATCGAAATGTTTCTTTTTTATAAATAGAAAGTGGGACAGAATTTTTCAGATCGAGTGTTTCTGGAAATATGATGAGCAATTTTCATCGCCTCTCAACGCGTGATGAACGAGGTACATTCTTCATGATAGAGAAATTCTAAAATAATCGCGAATAACTAACGCTTGTGACTGATGCTACTCCACAATGCATTCAATAGTACTATTCACCATGAACTCATGAACAACTTTATTACTGCATTTCTGAATTTTATCGCAAGTGTTTTTTCACCGATTAAAAATGAGTGATTGCATGAGAGCGACGTGGTATTAAAGCTGGGGTGAAGGCATCATGTGAACATCGGTGTTTTTGCTATGTGTTTTCCCTTCAATTGAATTCAGACATCATTACTGATCTCGGTGCATGTGTTGTCTATGTGTCCAGTGATCTCAATATCGGTTCAAGAAATTAGGGAACCCAAGAGGCTCGTGAAAGAAAAGGAATATTCTTAAATATCTTTACATCACTTTCGTAAAGAGTGTCCTGAGAGACTCCGTGTGGCACGGACGTGTGTTGCGCTCGCTCCGAAACAAAGTGCCTAACGCTAGAAAGAATGTACTCCTAACCTGAATGGGTACACACTCTCGCCATGAGAATTCAAATGTGACTTAAACAAACAACAAATAAAAAATCATCGAACTAAGTGTAAAAATATTCCCTCAAAAAGTGTGAAAGTGATCATCCCTCGCGTACACGAGGAAACGAACTTTCTCAATCTCCAAGATGGTACCCAAGAAGCAACGCAATAACAACAGCTGCGGCAACAATAACAGCGACGAGTATCAGCCGAGGTTTGGTCAATATCCTGATGTGTCTAACCTAACAAAAGATGGCAAAGAAGTGGTATCTGTCCTTATAAAATACTTCGACTCAGTGATGACAAATTTTAAGAGTGACATTGATAATATGAAAATTGAAATAAGTCACCTTAAAACACTAGTTGAAACAGTAGCGGGAAAAGAAGCAGAGCACAAGAATACTCTCGCAGAACAGAATGAGAAAATGGATAGCTTAGCCCTCCGTCTCGATCAGTTGGAAAAAAGTGATCAGCGCCGAGCCATTGAAGACAAAAAATGTACTCTCGTCTTTTCTGGTAAGGATCTACCACAATCACACTCGAACGAAATCTGCAAGGAAACCGTCTGCCATCTTCTGAAGGACAAGATCAACATCGACCTCACCGACACTGACATCACGTCAGCTACAAGAATGGGGAAAAAAACAGTAACTGGGAACGTAGATCAAAGAAACATAGCATTTGAACTAAAACTATATAACAAAAAACGTGAAATTCTCAACGCCTGCCGAGAAAAGAAACCAAAGTTCTTCTTCATAAATGAATACCTCATACCTTCACGAGCTAACGCCATGTACATTCTGAGGATGGCCAAAAGGAAATTCCCGGATAAAGTTGGAATCCCAAGAACACAGGATGGAAACATCTTCATATTCAACCCAGGAAACCCAGATTCAAGACGCCGCGAGATCAACACGCCAGATGACCTCGAGCAATACCTGATGCAACAACTAAATATGTCATCACAGCAGATCATGGGTGACTAGACTAGGTGATCCCCTAAATTAGTCAATTTCATTTTTATCCCCTAAATATGCCAATTTCGTATTAATGCAACCTCAATTAGGTATCATGTCAGTTAACCTCAACTTGATGCTAGTTTAACCTGAATCTATACAAATGTATAACAGATGTGTTTGTAAACATTTATGACAGCTGTGTGTGAACTTTTGAAACAACGCAATCAGCAATTTTTTACCTCCCAATGTTACTGTGAATTTTTTTCTCTTCTTAACCACTTAAGTATTATTACGCGTAAACCATATTAGCTGATTATATCATTGTCGTTGTAATCTTCTTATAATCTGATAATCGCTTCTGCCCTCCACTGCCATCGTACAACCATATTAGCTGATTATATCATTGTCGTTGTAATCATCTTATAATCTGATTATATCATTGTCATTATAATCTATCAGCAATTTTTCACTTACCAATATTACTGTGAATTCTTCCTTATTTACCACTACAGTTATTATTACGCGTAAACCATATTAGCTGATTGTATCATTGTCATCATAATCTTTAAAACATATTCCCTCTTGTATGTGAACTTATGAAAACGCCCTCAGCAATCTGTTTGCACCAATGTAGTGATATCGAACTCCAACATTATAACAAATAAATAACAGATGTGTGTGTAAACATCTATGACATCTGTGTGTCACATTTTGTAACATCGCAATTAGTAATTTTTCACCAACCAATGTTACTGTGAATTCTTCTTTATTTACCACTACAGTTATTATTACGCGTGAACCATATTAGCTGATTGTATCATTGTCGTCATAATCTTTAAAAACTTATTACCTGTTGTATGTGAACTTGTGAAAACGCCCTTAGCAATCTGTTTGCACCAATGTTGTGATATTGAACTCCATTATCACTCGCTCATGGACTGAGTTTGTGTGTACTCACGAAATCGCGCTAGATTTTTCTTTTTTTTACTCTATTCTCTCTTACTTAATAAGCTACTTTTTAGACGGGAATATCCCTTTAAGCTTGACTCTGTATTTCGTTTTAAGCTCTATAGTACCTAATTCTTACTTTTGCTTATTTTAAATGACTGATCACCCTGAGATATTTGAGGAAATCGATCCAGATTTCAATCATTTGAACAGAATATATCCAAACCTAAACGACTCTCAAGAGTGTAGGTATACTAATATATCAAAATTCAACGAAACTATACGAATAACTGACCGAGATTTCTCACTCCTGTGTTGGAACTGTAGGTCACTCTATCCAAAATTGGAAGAGAAACAATGTACTATTACTGAACTTAAATATAACCTAGACGTGATTAGCTTTACCGAAAGCTGGCTAGATGACTCGACTAAAGACATGATTCGATTTGAAAATTATCATAGTTACCATTCGCTAAGAAAAAACCAGCGGGACGGAGGCATCAGCACATATATATCTAACCACATAGACTCGAGAACCATAGCAAGTGCAACAATGAATCAGGATCATATAGAATCACTCTTCGTAGAACTTTTTAGAGATGGTAAACGCATTGTGCTTGGAACGGTGTATAGGCCTCCTACAGCCTGTCCTATATCCTTCCTGAATGAATTGAATCGTATTATTTCTCAGTTCAACAGGCCCTTATACAATGACATAATAATATGCGGTGACTTCAATTATGATCTACTGAAACATGAAAGCCATGAACCAGTCTCTAATTTCCTAACTACCTTTCAGTCTCAATCCTTCCTTCCGATCATTACAAAGCCTACACGAATAACCTCAGAGTGTGCTACGCTGCTTGACAATATCTTTATGACAGACCCTAGTGATTTTCTTGCTGGAATAATTACTTCGGACTTATCAGATAACTTCTCAGTTTTTCTTATTAAGAAAAATGTCTATATTGCTTGCACCAAGGCACGGGCTGAAACTTACTCATATCGTAAAATAAACGAATCAAATCTTGAAGAAATGCGCACCGTTCTAGAAGAATCAATGCCTACATTGCACATCTCTCAACAAAACAATAATACTACGAACATTGATGAAGCAGTAGTAAAGTTGACTGAAACTATAATGACCGCATACAATCAGTGTTGCCCAATTGTAACTCGTACAGTTACCCCGAAAAATAAACAAAAGCCCTGGATTACTAGAGACATCGTGATAAATATAAAGAAACGTCAAGCGTACCTAGCCCTCCTTTGCGAAGGACGAATATCTAGAGAAACATATAACCGATTCAGAAACTATGTAACAAACCAGATAAGAACATCAAAAAAGAACTACTTTACGCTCAAGTTTACTCAATTCAAAACTGACGTTAAAAAGACTTGGCATCTCCTTAACTCCTGCTGTAAACCGAATAATGCCGATAAAAAGAAAATTGAATATGTTGTTCAAGATAATGTAAAATATCATGAGAAGAAAGAAATTGCTAATCTCTTTAACAACTTCTTCGTAAACGTAGGGAAAACCATAGCTGATGGTATTTTAAGTGAACCTACTGATCACCTGGAATTTATGGATCATATTCGAGAACCCAACTCCTTTTTCTTTACGCCTACAAACTCCTCCGATGTAATTACGTGCATATACAACATGAAAAATAAATCGAGTGGGTTACAAACGTTTCCGACTAAAGTACTTAAAGTTATTGCTGACATTGTAGCCCCACTGATATCAAATATTATTAACCAGTCTCTCTTACTAGGCACTTTCCCGAACTCTCTCAAAGTTGCTAGAGTAACCCCTATCTTTAAAAGTGGTGAAAAAACCTGTGTAAAAAATTATCGACCTATCTCCATTCTACCAATTATTAGCAAAGTATTCGAAAAGTTTGTGTATAAAAAAGTGTACTCTTATTTTGAACAAAAATCATTTCTTTACGATAAACAATACGGTTTTCGCTCTAAAAAATCAACAACACAGGCTATATTAAATCATTTACAATTTCTCTATTCTAATATAGATGAAGGAAAGCCTGTCTTCTCTGTATTTCTTGACTTCCGAAAAGCATTTGATTGTGTGGACCATAAAATACTACTCTCGAAACTACACTGTTATGGCATTCGAGGGATTGCCCATGATTGGTTCAGATCATACCTAACAAATCGGAAGCAATACGTTGTCATTGACGACGCAAAATCAGACCCACAGACAATTAGCCATGGAGTTTCACAAGGATCTGTTCTTGGGCCTCTCATGTTTCTGATTTTTATCAATGATATTGTAAAATCTACATCATTCTTCAAATTCATACTATTTGCCGATGACAGTACGCTTTCTGCGGTCCTTCCGAACCAAAATCCTGCTATGATTGTGGAGAGTATAAATACTGAACTTCACAAGGTATCATCGTGGCTCAAAGCTAATAAAATAAGCCTAAATATCGATAAAACAAATTATATTACTTTCTCATACAAGAAAGATGTATCTCTCCCATGCATTAAAATTGGCGAAGGTGAAATCGAAGAAACCAACTCAGGTAAGTTTCTGGGCATCATAATAGATAAACATCTGACCTTCAAAGAGCACATCACTCATATTAGTTCTAAATTATCAAAATCCATCGGAATCCTAAATAAAGTTAAAAATTTTCTACCTGAAACAGCTTTACAAATGCTCTACCGAACGCTCATTTCTCCATACTTGCAATACGGAATAGAAGCATGGCACGGAACTGATAAAAATAAAACCAACAAAATTTTTACTCTGCAGAAAAGGGCTGTCAGAGCGGTAAAGAACCTAGAATATAATGCTCACACAAATGATTCTTTCAAAAATTTACAAATACTAAAACTTTCGGATCTCTACAAAATCTCCATCTGTAATTTCATTTGCGAAACATTAAGAAATGATGGCGACAATAGCCTAAGACAATTATTGACTGCGCAAACTGGTCATCACGACCATTTAACCCGAAATAGAAGTAAATTCATGCTTCCTTATTATTCAAAGGCCAGGTCGCAACACAGTATTCTCTTCGTTGGAACCAAAACTTGGAACTCTATACCTGCAGAGATCCGTGAATGTAATTCGTACAAAGTATTCAAAAGACATCTTGAGTCTCACTTCCTATCAGAATACTAGTCGTGTAAGATCACCGTATCGAAATCTTGCCTACTACATGTAACTAATGATAATGTCATAATGTAACTTGCCTTGTGTACCAAAACCAATCTTCTCTCTGCTCTTGAATCGTTTTATCGAACATACTGTTAAATATAGCCGACTTGACCTATATTGTAAAATACAGCATAAAATATCGAGTTAATTATCTCAATGATCAGTCTAATGCGAAACTAGGTTAAGTGAACTAGGTTAAACTTTTTTGTACACCCTAGAATAACGTGATGGTAGGATGCCCTAGAAGTCGCTGAACTTATTCGGGCCCACAGGTAGCTATACTCAAATTTGACCATTGTACTAGACTTAAGAAAAATTCTACCTCTGTATCACCTGTGGTAAATAAATTGTTTTAAATTAAATTGTTTAAATTGTAAACATAGAAAACGTTTATCGTTGAATTAAGCCGTTGTTGAAGTTTTAAGATTGCATTTCAATGACGGTGTATTCGATGTCATACAATCATATGAAAAAATTGCATTTACCAGGTACTTGACATTGGTCTCCTATTGCGGACAGTTGGGATAATATTTTTAAGTACGTCATAATCATACATCATACGTCACACAATTCCTTATGGGATTCTTATATAATAAATATGATACTAAAAATTTGTGTATACTTTTGGTGTAGCCATTAAAATGAATAGATCTATGATTCAACAATTATTCCCATATCACGATTGTACAGTTAGCTATGATCACGTACGTTCAGTAATGGCAATGTTTCTTTTCCAGATGCCTCTGACACCTCTCAGCCCGAGCGTCTCAACTGGAAAGTATGATTGCGAGAGCAGCGTTTCTTTTTGTTTCTGGCCAGACGATATTATGTATGAAATTTTCTCTCGAATGTCCACTACACAACTATTGAACGTGCAAAAAGCTCATGAATGGTTCAGACAACTAGGTGACCACCCAATCCTCTGGAAAAGTGTTTACTTCGAGGATTTTGACGAAAACAAATGCGATGAGTATGTTGAGGCTGTTAAGGAAATAAGTTCATACATCAGGAGACTGAAATGTGACGCAGCGAATGCCCTATTTATGCATAAAATTGTGACTCAGTGCAGCAACCTTACTCATCTCACCATTGCTGACCGTCCAAATTGTTACTTTAGTGAGGCCATGTCCATTGTTGCACGAAATTGCGCGCAAATAAAACATTTAGAAATTACAAAACTCAGAAACCAAATTCCACCCGTGGAATCGAACACAAGTGCTCTATCAAATCTTTATTCCTATAATGTACCTCAGATCCATGAATTTACGAATTTACAGTCGCTTTGTCTACGCGATATTTCGGGGTTGCACCAACTTTTGATGACTTTTACTTTGATGTTGCTGAAAAAATTTCAGATCTTGGATATTCATGCTTCTATTGTGAGCTCAAGAATGCTCTGGCGTTTTACCAGGTGGCCACCAAAGAAACTGAAAAAAATTTCCGTTACCACTACCGAGGAAATGATCGGAAAGCTACGGCGTGACATTCATATAAATTTTGACCTTGTGGAACTAAAAATACGTAACGACTTCTCCTTTTTAGATTGTGGTAAAAATGCTCCATCTTAAAAGATTTTTCCCCTAAGTCTACCGGAAATAAACGAAAAGGCTTTCCAATATTTTATTTACCCCTATTTGATGCCATCATAGCGGAGTCCGAAGAGGAAACGGCGAGCTCGTGGGTCTGCAGCTTCAAAACCATGCTGGTTGGAAGGGAAAAATAATTGCTGTAACATTTTATATTTATAGCAAGTCTTGGGAACATTCTTGAAGGGAGTTCCAAGGAATTGAATCAGTAATAACATACGACTGTTTCAATTTAGATGAAAGCTGCTCATAAATGCACAAGAACTGTTTCTTCGCAAAAAATGTCTTCCAACACCATTCTGAAATAATATGTTTTACAGCAAATGCTTAACAATTTCTGCAATATGTTAGGAAGATGTGGTATTATCAATGAAATGCGATGTACTATGAATTTCTGGAGACTCAGCATCATTTTATTTAGGGAGAATATTTCCTCAGTGTCGAAACTGGGAGCGGTAATAGGTTATGTTTGTAAATATATATAGATTCTGAATGGTTTTGTTTGTATGACAGCAAGACAGCAAATGCTCATAAAGCAGAGCAGAACGCTAAATTTGGAATATGAATGAAAAATAACCTACAATTTTACCTTGATGTGTACTTTATTGCTGTTTCTATTTCGAGAGTGACCTTTGATGAAAGCAAGACTTAAAAAAAATGGATCTCAGTTCCTTTTCATGAGGTGCGTAACAAAGGTGGGTAACAAGGCATCAGGATTTGCACCTTCCTGAAGCTCAAACAATTTTTTCTTTCATTTCTGAAGAAGTGACATGAATTTTGCACCAGAAAAAAATTATCATTTCCGAACAATTTTCTCTTTCGTGCGGGCTCCCATGCAGGCTAAATTCTTTAGAATAAACTTTGAGCGCTGTGAAGCTTATTTCTCTCACAGAATTTATTGCTCAAATTTATTCGCTAATTCTGTGTCAAAAATTTATAAGTGAATTATTCCCTCAAAATTTTACTTGGAAAGTATTCAGAGTGAATAAAATTGAACGGATTATAAGTCGCTGATATTTCACAAGCTCTACCTAGGAATTGCGGTTGTTATTCCTGAAAGTAGAGAGCTATATTCATTTATGTGTATAAATACTTATATGTACGGGGGTTGAACGAAAGAACGAAACCGCCAAATATTTTGGAATCATAATTGTGATTCACAACGTGAACAACTAAACTGGTCGGGTGAGTGTAACGTCACAGCCAGTAATACAATAGAGTTGGGACGGCGAGTCTTCAGTTTCGTTCGTCAATATCTCGCCTTTTCAAGAAAATATTCAATTCATGAGTCGTAACATCTAAATGTATAGCAAATATTTCCCCAGTATATGTTACCTCCTTGGTAAATGTGATGAATAAGATAAAAGGTCGAGTTAGTGCATTTTTTGTACTCATGAACATTCATATTCAGTTCATTCCAAAGTATAAAATATTCACCTCAGGTAACACGTTTCCTACATTTTGGACTTACGTGTACCACTAGGTGAATAGCTCATTCAGGTACCGGTCTCGATGAATGAGAGTTCCTTTATTTCAAGACCTTTTTCAAACAATAATTGATCCTTTCGAGGGAAAATGTTTCGAGGGGCCTTCAAAAATACGTGGAATTCTCAAGATACACGAAAACTAGCAAGTTGAAATCTTTTAGACCATGTCAGGGAGAAAGAGTCTGAACTAAACTATACACTGGTCGCTTGCAGTCATTCTACGGTTAGGAAGGAAGCCGGTAGATGCTAGTTGAAAGCAGTTGAATTATCACCCATGGTTCGAAAAAATTTTGATATAAAAATCAAGAAAGAAAAACAGTTTATCTCCAATAGAGCTAAACACTAAATGTTTAACATTGGTTTTTAAAATATCTTAACATTAACATCTTAGTTGATAATTACACTCCAGTATCGTAATACCCATGTAAAATACCGAAACAAAAAGTGATTGACAGAATAGCAAAACAAAAATGAGTTCCTTTCGTTAAGTAATCTGATTTTGACAGTGCATTTAAATAAAATTAACTAAGAAAAAATAATCCCCACGACGTTCATTTTAAAAACACCATCATTAGAGTGCACATGCATTGAAATAAAAGCAAAAAGCGCATTCAAATACCTTAGCATAGAGATCCTTAATTGCTATTCATACATGGTTATCGTAATACCCGTAGTAAGTGTTGAAACGAATGAATCAGATCCTTAATTTCTATTCATACGTGGTTATCGTAACACCCATGATAATTGTCGAAACAGGATTTGTTGAAAAGCACGAAAAAGAAAAAAATGCGTACCTCTTCGATGCGGTAGTTATATTTTGGTAATGCATTTAAATAAAAGTGACTAAAGAAACATGATTCATGTGACGCATTGCTGAAAACCCTCTCGTTAGTACGTTCCTGTATTGAAAATATGAGCATAAGAACAGAGGAGCTAGTGATACGAGCGTGAGGAATTGATGTTAGAAGTAAAATGAGCAGATTTAATTTATTTTGCGGCTAGAACTATGAGGTCGACAATCGGGATTTGGGACAATTTTTCACACCGACGTATCATACAGTGTGCCAAGTGGTGAGCTCGGAAAGAAGTTAATATTTGATATAACAAAACAGAAAATGGTTATGATGTTTCTTACTTACGCTAATAGTACTGGGGCAAAGAGTTCATCGGAGTCAAATACATGAAAAGTATTTTTGTACATTGCTCGCCGTAGCATTTTCAACATAGGTGGAACTGTATAAAAGTTAACTATCCAAATTATTGTTGTCGTAATGTATTCACAAGAGTAAGAAGGTAAGAAGAGTTTACCACACAAAGCTAACGACAGCAATTTGAGACCAGAATATGAAGATTAAAAAATGATGTTCTTTAAAATTATGACATTTGTCGAATCCGTGGCCTTTATTTTTAATTTTTTTAAATGCTTCAATAAGAACGAAAAAAGAGAAAGTAGTTACCAAAATAAACTCACATTTACATCCTCTCTTTCTTTGCGGTTATTAATTTGAGTTTTGAGATGCAAAAAGAATGTGAGTCACTAAGAAAACAAAACAAAATCCATGTGACACATAGTTGAAAACACTCTTGTTAGGGTGCGCGTATATTGGATCATGAGTCCATAATTTTTGCTGCATAGCTGGAACACTACGAGAAATTAACCACCGAAAATGATGTCTTCATAATTAATGCACACACGAGCGTAGGAAAGCAAAAAATTGCCAATGAGTTACGTCGCATGTTCAAATGTTTCAATATGATCAACGAGTGCTTTCAGATATCTTAAAATTAAGACCATGACTTGATATCTACTTATGGGGATCGTAATACTTATACCGGTTAATTTTGGGACAAATGGTTGGGAGAAAAGCACATAGAAAATGCATTCCCTCCGTGGTGTTGGTCTAATTTTAACACTGGATTTTATTACAAGAGGTCAAGAAAACATTGTGCATGCGATGCGTTGTTAAGAACACTCTAGTTAGTGCACTTTCATATTGAAATTTGAGCTTACGAAAGTTGGAACTAGTGAAATGAGGGATTATGGTTGGAAGTAAAACGGGTAGATTCAAATTAATTTATGTCTTAGACTGCGTGGTTGATATTAGAGGCGATTTTACACTGTTTTGTATCAACTGGTAAACTAAATAACTGGCACGGATAGAATGAAAGATTTTACAATAATACAAAATTAAATGTCATATGCTACTAGCTTTGGCACGGAAAAGTTCACCGGATTCTAATAGATGAGAAGGATCGTTGTACAATGCCAACCGTAACATTTTCAACATTGCTGGGACAAAACGAGAAAGTCAAAACAACCTAAAATGGTGTGGCCAAAGTATACTCAAAGCGTGTATGGGACGACACTTTGTCACAAAAGATAAACATGAGCATTAAAGGAGAGGAATATGTTGCACATATATAGACGCGTACACACTTACATATATATTTCCATACACATATACATACATGCGAGCGCCACATGTGCGTACATACATGTATTTAATATTCGTATACAAGCAGTCATATTGCATGTGCATATTATGAATCTGTCTTGATTGTTGTATAATGTAACAAAAGAAAAGATAAATAGCAATAAGAATTGCTGGCATCTTTTCCAGTACGTACTGCAGTTCACACTTATTTTGCTGACGCAAGATAAAGAGCTATTTTAGTTTTGAATTCTCTTATTGTTTGAGGGGTTTTGATGCTCTGGGGGAGTCTGTTCCACAGTAAGGCGCCTGATACTGACAGCTTTCTGCCCAATGTTAGATGAACGGTATTTGATTAAGATATCACGTCTCCTATTCGGTTTTTGGTTGGTGGCGGTAGGGGAATGGAATTTCACTATTTGAGCACTGCTATGAGGTGTGCACGCACACACACGCCCCCCTACCTGGTGCGCCTCAGAGGCTTTATAAGCGGTGAGCTCCTTAGGGCCCGCGCTCAATCGATCGCGTGTCCCGTCTGTAACCTCGCCTGCTTCGGTTCACCCAATAAAGCTAACCCAAGAAGTCATCCAGCGTTTTACTTCCCGCACGGAGGAAAATGTAAGGAGGAGAATACGTATTGGGCTTTGTGTGCCAGAAACCTTTCCTGAATCGGAGCCCAGCCGAGCTTTTTCAGGAGAGGTGTTACGTGATCATTCTTTTTTAATTTACCATTGCATACAACCTTAGCTGCTAAGTTCATGCATTTTTGTAGGTCTTTTTGAAGATGTCTCGATATATCTCCCCAAGCCAGGCTACAGTAGTCAATACGTGATAAGGCCGAAGATTGAACGGCCAACAATCTAGATTATTCGTCAAGCATGCTTTTTATACGATTAAAAAGCAATTAAGTCCCGTGAATTGTGTTACATGCTTTATCAACGTGTGATTTGAATGACAAGTTTCTATCGAACTAAATAACTAAATTTTTTACTTTTTCTGATGGGTGAATTGCATCATTTCCAACTGTAAGAGTTAAATCTAGATTTCGAATGTAGTTTATCGAATGTTTTGAGCAAAAAATAATGAGTTGTGTTTTACTCGAGTTTAGCTTGAAACCATTTTTGTCATACCGTGACTTGAGGCAAATCAATAGGGCTTCAGCTCCATTTATCGTCTGTGGTATTTCTGCTACAGAGCTTGTCATTGCATTTTGGACATCATCAATATACTTGAAGATTCGAGTGTTAAAAGGCATTGTAGGGAAATCGTTCATGAAAATTGAAAACAATAGCGGGCTCAGAATGGATCCTTGAGGGACACCAAAGTTATTTTGAAGGAATGGGGACAACTTGTTATCTAAGAGGATTGCATGAGACCGATTTGATAGGTAGCTTAAACCACTGCGTATCAAATTCTAAGTTCAGTATTTTTCATAGGAGTTGATCATGTTCGACGCTGTCGGATGCTTTAGGGAGATCGAGTAGCAGAAATTTTTTCACATTTTTTGATCGATATCGCTATATATTTTTTAGTGATATTGAGCAGGGCGTTTTGAGTGCTAGTGTTCATCCTATCGACATATTGGTTTCGGTGAAGTAAATTTGTCTCGTCCAAGTGAGATGACAGTTGATCCGTTACTACTTTTTCTAATATTTTGGACAGGACAGGTAGAAGGCTTATGGGCCTGTAATTTGACGCCATATTTATGTCACCAGTTTTATGCAACGGTCAAATTAGGGAGTGTTTTCATTGGTTTGGAAACTTATTAGTTGCTATTGATGTGTTGATAATCAAACGAATCAATTGAGCTGTGACTGGAAAACTGTCATGTCCAACTGCTTTTGTGTTTTTCAATGAGTAGAAAAAGGTCCGTAACTCTAGTAAATCGACAGGGCGTGGCTTCCACAGGGCACCAGCCTCTAAAAGTGCTGTAGGGCATGAACTTTCAACTGACAATTGCCTCGGACTGGTTTTACTCACTTCATCGAAAACTTGGGTACCTACTTTTGAAAAGAATGTGTTGAACTCAGTAGCTTTTTCCAAAGGATTTTCAAAATTACTTTGCGCTCTAGAGTTTTATATTGAGCTACCTCACTAAAGTTTACCCATGTACGTTTTGGGTTATTTTTTGCCATGAATAGTTCTTGGTGGAAGTGAGTTTGTTTTGCCTGCGTGATTTTCTTCCGAAGAATCTTGCCAAGTTTTTACATCTTTTGTATAAATTACTGTTCGACCTATCATCTTTATACCATCGCAAGTAAATTTTCTTTACTCTGCTCAGGCCTTTAATTTTGTTAGTAACCCACAGAGTGCGTTTGGCTTATTTTTCTGGTGATAAAAGGTGCGCATTCATTGAGAGCTGCTGTAAAATTCTCATCAAAGATTGAAACTTGAATGTCCAAATCGTCAGATTGCATCATACTCTGAAATTCGGTGAACCTGTTTAGGAGTTTTTCATTAAATAGTTCCGGTGAATATTGACTTTTTAGGCGGTAAGTCATGGAACGATAGGTTTGTCTTTCCTTTGCTCTATTAATTTTACGTTCTACAGAATGGTGATAGGCGACAGAGGGTGATATAACTGTACTAAGTATTGCCGTAGGTTTGTTTGTGATTGCCAGATCGAGGAGAGTTTTAGATACTTTTGTAACGAGAGTTGGCTCTTTAACCATTTGTGAAAGGTTTAGTTTGTACAACAGTCTGCTAAGCTGATTTTTTCATCTGTCAAGTCAATATTAAAATCGCCGTAAGCAAAGAATGACTTCTTTGTAGCTATAATTTCTTTAAAAATTTTCTCAATGAACTCTAGTGTTGTAGGTAGAGAAGCTTATGAGTGCCGGTAAAGGCTGCCGGTAATGATGGTGTTCTGACTCAACCGCGGTTGACTATCTTCGCCTCGCGAGTCGGAATTACGGGTAGCAACGGGCACGAAAAGGGGGTTGAACTCTTTCCGTTTATTCAAGAGTCGATGGCACCGTAAACTGCAAAATAAAAACATTTTTAGGTTCTAAAATGAGAAATGACCGCACAATAAGGACATTTTGGGCTTAGGAAATGAAGAATAATTATATAATAATAGTAATAATAATAATAAAATTTATTGAAAACAACCTAACACAGCGGTCTTATATAATATTGAGACATTTGAATACAGGAACAGTTATAAATAAACAACAAGATTTCAAGCCCGTTGTTAGTCTAGGAGAATATTTGGGCACAAACAGCCAAAGGAGTAAACACCATTCAAGACTTATCTACTGAGTTTCCTATAAATTAATAACTTATTACAAATAGAACCTTGTAGTAAAACACTAACCTAAAAACTTTTATATAGATCAGATTTAGTTATAGATCACGCTGAAACAGGCCAATTGGCTTCAGCGAATGAGACAAACGGGCGCGACTATGCTACCGTGACAAATCAACAAAGTGAACCATGAACACACTCGATACGGGCCGAGCTGATCAAAGCCAAACTAAGGCGCCCCAGAAAGCCGCAGAGACAAACGTTGGGGAAGTGACAATGTGAGCAATACAAGTATTGAAATTTCAATTTCTAGCCACCAAACAATCTCGACTTCAGACCTCGCTTGAACTCGTACAAATTATTTAAAGATTTGAGACAGAAAGGCAGGCTATTCCAATATTTAACCGACTGATATAAAAAAGACTGAGCATACATTGAGAGTGAATTTGGGAATATTCAAGTTAAGGTCACCTTTAAATCGCGTGTAATGACAATGACTCGCTTCAAGCTCAGAGAGTTTACCCGCAAGGTAGCTCGCTCTATCATCCCTGTAGTACTTGAAGAAGGTTACGAGCACAAAATACTCTTGAATTTGTTCAACGGTGAGAATTCTGGCCCTGCGGTACAACTCATTGATATCACTAGTATATCCAGGCGACAAAACCTTAATCGCTCGATCCTGCAACCGTCGGAGCTTAGACAACTGAGTCCGACTCGAACAACCCCACACCACAATGCCGTATATCAAGTGTGGATACACCAAAGAAAAATATAACATTCTCAGAACACGAGGCAAGATAATGTGCGAATTCAATTTTAGCAATTGAATCGGAGCCCAGCCGAGCTTTTTCAGGAGAGGTGTTACGTGATCATTCTTTTTTAATTTACCATTGCATACAACCTTAGCTGCAAAGTTCATGCATTTTTGTAGGTCTTTTTGAAGATGTCTCGATATATCTCCCCAAGCCAGGCTACAGTAGTCAATACGTGATAAGGCCAAAGATTGAACGGCTAACAATCTAGATTCTTCGTCAAGCATGCTTTTTATACGATTAAAAAACAATTAAGTCCCGTGAATTGTGTTACATGCTTTAACAACGTGTGATTTGAATGACATGTTTCTATCGAACTAAATAACTAAATTTTTTACTTTTTCTGATGGGTGAATTGCATCATTTCCAACTGTAAGAGTTAAATCTAGATTTCGAATGTAGTTTATCGAATGTTTTGAGCAAAAAATAATGAGTTGTGTTTTACTCGCGTTTAGCTTCAGACCATTTTGGTCATACCGTGACTTGAGGCAAATCGATAGGGCTTCAGCTCCATTTTTCGTCTGTGGTATTTCTGCTACAGAGCTTGTCATTGCAATTTGGACATCATCTATATACTTGGAGATTCGAGTGTTAAAAGGCATTGTAGGGAAATCGTTCACGAAAATTGAAAACAATAGCGGGCCCAGAATGGATCCTTGAGGGACACCAAAGTTATTTTGAAGGAATGGGGACAACTTGTTATCTAAGAGGACTGCATGAGACCGATTTGATAGGTAGCTTAAACCACTGCGTATCAAATTCTAAGTTCAGTATTTTTCATAGGAGTTGATCATGTTCGACGCTGTCGGATGCTTTAGGGAGATCGAGTAGCAGAAATTTTTTTACATTTTTTGATCGATATCGCTATATATTTTTTTAGTGATATTGAGCAGGGCGTTTTGAGTGCTAGTGTTCATCCTATCGACATATTGATTTCGGTGAAGTAAATTTGTCTCGTCCAAGTGAGATGACAGTTGATCCGTTACTACTTTTTCTAATATTTTGGACAGGACTGGTAGAAGGCTTATGGGCCTGTAATTTGACGCTAAATATATGTCACCAGTTTTATGCAACGGTCAAATTAGGGAGTGTTTCCATTGGTTTGGAAACTTATTAGTTGCTATTGATGTGTTGATAATCAAACGAATCAATTGAGCTGTGACTGGAAAACTGTCTTTGATGTATTGGAGGCTGATTCCATCATGTCCAACTGCTTGTGTGTTTTTCAATGAGTAGAAAATAGTCCGTAACTCTAGTAAATCGACAGGGCGTGGCTTCCACAGGGCACCAGCCTCTAAAAGTGCTGTTGGGCATGAACTTTCAACTGACAATTTCCTCGGACTGGTTTTACTCACTTCATCGAAAACTTGGGTACCTACTTTTGA
Source organism: Morinoia aosen (assembly GCA_030386875.1). Taxonomy (NCBI): domain Eukaryota; kingdom Metazoa; phylum Arthropoda; class Malacostraca; order Amphipoda; family Talitridae; genus Morinoia; species Morinoia aosen. The sequence continues at coordinate 35,718,808 of CM059562.1, forward strand.
AAAGAATATGTTGAACTCAGTAGCTTTTTCCAAGGGATTTTCAAAATTACATTGCGCTCTAGAGTTTTATATTGAGCTACCTCACTAAAGATTTCCTATGTACGTTTTGGGTTATTTTTTGCCATGAATAGTTCTTGGTGGAAGTGAGTTTATTTTGCCTGCGTGATTTTCTTCCGAAGAATCTTTCCAAGTTTCTACATCTTTTGTATAAATTACTGTTCGACCTATGATCTTTAAACCATCGCAAGTAAATTTTCTTTACTCTGCTCAGGCCTTTAATTTTGTTAGTAACACACAGAGTGCGTTTGGCTTATTTTTTTGGTGATAAAAGGTGCGCATTCATTGAGAGCTGCTGTAAAGTTCTCATCAAAGATTGAAACTTGAATGTCCAAATCGTCAGGTTGCATCATACTCTGAAATTCGGTGAACCTGTTTAGGAGTTTTTCATTAAATAGTTCCGGAGAATATTGACTTTTTAGGCGGTAAGTCATGGAACGATAGGTTTGTCTTTCCTTTGCCATATTAATTTTTCGTTCTACAGAATGGTGATAGGCGACAGAGGGTGATATAACTGTACTAAGTATTGCCGTAGGTTTGTTTGTGATTGCCAGATCGAGGAGAGTTTTAGATACTTTTGTAACGCGAGTTGGCTCTTTAACGTTTGTGAAAGGTTTAGTTTGTACAACAGTCTGCTAAGCCGATTTTTTCATCTGTCAAGTCAACATTAAAATCGCCGTAAGCGAAGAATGACTTCTTTGTAGCTAGAATTTCTTTAAAAATTTTCTCAATGAACTCTAGTGTTGTAGGTAGAGAAGCTTATGAGTGCCGGTAAAGGCTGCCGGTAATGATGGTGTTCTGACTCAACCGCGGTTGGCTATCTTCGCTTCGCGAGTCGGAATTACGGGTAGCAACGGGCACGAAAAGGGGGTTGAACTCTTTCCGTTTATTCAAGAGTCGATGGCACCGTAAGCTGCAAAATAAAAACATTTTTAGGTTCTAAAATGAGAAATGACCGCACAATAAGGACATTTTGGGTTTAGAAAATGAAGAATAATAATATAATAATAGTGATAATAATAATAATAATAATAATATTTATTGAAATCAACCTAACACAACGGTCTTATATAATATTGAGACATTTGAATACAGGAACAGTTATAAATAAACAACAAGATTTCAAGCCCGTTGTTAGTCTAGGAGAATATTTGGGCACAAACAGCCAAAGGAGTAAACACCATTCAAGACTTATCTACTGAGTTTCCTATAAATTAATAACTTATTAAAAATAGAACCTTGTAGTAAACCACTAACTTAAAAACTTTTATATAGATTAGATTTAGTTATAGATCACGCTGAAACAGGCCAATTGGCTTCAGCGAATGAGACAAACGGGCGCGACTATGCTACCGTGACAAATCAACAAAGTGAACCATGAACACACGCGATACGGGCCGAGCTGATCAAAGCCAAACTGAGGCGCCCCAGAAAGCCGCAGAGACAAACGCTGGGGAAGTGACAATGTGAGCAATACAAGTATTGAAATTTCAATTTCTAGCCACCAAACAATCTCGACTTCAGACCTCGCTTGAACTCGTACAAATTATTTAAAGATTTGAGACAGAAAGGCAGGCTATTCCAATATTTAACCGACTGATATAAAAAAGACTGAGCATACATTGAGAGTGAATTTGGGAATATTCAAGTTAAGGTCACCTTTAAATCGCGTGTAATGACAGTGACTCACTTCAAGCTCAGAGAGTTTACCCGCAAGGTAGCTCGCTCTATCATCCCTGTAGTATTTGAAGAAGGTTACGAGCACAAAATACTCGTGAATTTGTTCAACGGTGAGAATTCTGGCCCTGCGGTACAACTCATTGATATCACTAGTATATCCAGGCGACAAAACCTTAATCGCTCGATCCTGCAACCGTCGGAGCTTAGACAACTGAGTCCGACTCGAACAACCCCACACCACAATGCCGTATATCAAGTGTGGATACACCAAAGAAAAATATAAAATTCTCAGAACACGAGGCAAGATAATGTGCGATAGCTTACGTAGAATGCCTACAGATCCGCCTATCCTACGACAAACCCCTCCGATATGGTTAACAAAACTAAGTCTGTCATCAAGAATTACTCCTAAGAATTTACATTCACTGGACAGTGCCATTGGTACATCACGGAGACAGATCCGTCGAACCATGGATTTATCCCTTTTAGAAAATACCAAATATGAAGTTTTATCAATATTCAAAGACAATCTATTACAGCACAACCATCTATTAATCGCTATTTGTTGACTATCTACTAATTCACACAATGGTTCTGGTTCCGGACCTGCTGCATACACAGTTGTGTCATCCGCAACGTGAATCAAGTTAAGATTTTCGCTAGAATTACGCATATCATTGATGTAAATCAGGAAAAGTAGAGGTCCCAGAATGGAGCCCTGAGGGACCCCACAACAGATATTCCGGAGACTAGATGACCATCCAGAAAGACTAACATACTGCTGGCGGCAACTTAGATAGGACTGCAACCAGTGAAGAGTATTAGAGCGGATTCCCAGGGCTTCAAGTTTTTTCACTAGTATATCATGATTAATGGTATCAAACCCTTTCGAGAAGTCAAGGAACACCAAAATAGCATATTCCTTTATGCTCAAAGAAGAATAAATTGAATCGCAGAACATGTTAAGCGCGTCAGACGTTGAGCAATTTCTCCGAAAACCGAACTGATGAGGAGATAACACACGAAAAGTAGAAAGCCATTTAGACATTCTGGAGTACATTGCGCGCTCAAAGATTTTACTCAAAATGCACATTGTTGAGATTGGTCTATAATTGGAAATAGAATCTTTCGATCCTTTCTTATGGATTGGAATTATTCGAGCTATTTTAAGGCAGTTCGGAAAAACACCCCTAGAAACAGAAAAATTAATCAGATCCTAGATATTGATCCTACGTCCTACTTGCACCGTCTGCGTAATTCCTTTGGTTACCTTCCAACTGATGAAAGCGAAATAATTGGCATAATTAACTCATTTAAAACTAAATCAAGCAATATCACAACCATCCCAATCTGTGCTTACAAAGCTATGACTAGGGGTATTTCTGCTGTTTTATCCGATCTGATTAATTTTTCTGTTTCTAGGGGTGTTTTTCCGAACTGCCTTAAAATAACTGACTAAGGTGCAAGGAGCAATTAACTATCGCTATAGGACTCAGTAAGATATTCAAACGACAATGATCTATTAGGCCAGTCTCAAGAGTCGGGGTACATCTTGGATTCAGGAAATAAAGAATAAATGACTAAGGTACAAGGAGCAATTAACTATCTCTAGGACTAAGTAAGATATTCCAACGACAATGATCTATTAGGCCAGTCTCAAGAGTCTGGGTACATCTTGGGGTCAGGAAATAAAGAATAACTGATTAAGGTACAAGGAGCAAGTAACTATCGCTAGGACTAAGTAAGATATTCCAACGACAATGATCTATAAGGCCAGTCTCAAGAGTCTGGGTACATCTTGGGTTCAGGAAATAAAAAAAATAACTGACTCAAGAATTCTAGTTCCAGAGAGTATTAATACGGAAGGTACTCCGCGTTCAGAACAACTGACGCAACACATAAATCAACAAATCAACAATGTATGCTCCATGCATCGTTAATGGATCAATCTCATTGTATGGATGTAGATCCACAATTGTCAAGACTAAATGAATAACATGATGAAGCAAATGTTGGAATATCTGAGGTAGAAGAATACTTCCTGAATGGGACGTACATTTTTTATACTTTGTTTGGAACACACACGCAGCAATGTGAAAATCCTATTTCATAAACATACACATGAGAGTTGTTTCTTTTAGCTTCCCCTCATAATTTCTGAACTGTTGAATATATGAACAGTGATCAAGGAGGACAGTATACTCGCGTGGGTCGTATTCATTACAGGGACAGGGTTGAGGCCCAGCGGCGCACATAAATTAAGTGCTGCTGTGGGTACGGGTTTACAACTTTAAGACAATAATCTGACAACACCTTGCCGTGAATACTTATAAGAAATGGGGACGGAATTCTCACGCCTCCATACAAGTCTTCTTATTCCAATCTAGATATAGATAGGAATGCTATCCTAGTTTTGCTTTTACTCTACCTGTGGAAGGGATTTACAGGGATTAGGTCTCTGATGCAGAAGAAACGCTACAACAGGAACAGCAAACCAGCATTTCCACCATATTTCACAGGCAAGCACGACGGCTTATTCAACCGTTGGACAGTCATGGCTTATGGTGACCATCCCAGGCCCGTGCAATGCCCCTGTCGCTCCGATGAGCATTTTTCATGTATTTGTTGGAAAAGGACCCTTAGGTGGTGGACTATTCGGTCCTAAAATGCTATGGCACTACGAACACAAGATCCCCTCCCGGGGGGAAGGGGGGTGCCAGAGGTAGGGGGAAAAAAATTTTAATTTTCTACCTGATTTCGACCCCATATAAAAAAAACCAAACGGGAAATTGATAAATTCACAAACAAAATACTTTTGTTAGAAATACTTCAAGGATTCTAAAATTATCCTTGGTTTTGTTCCACCATGAAAACTCAATGAGTTGATACGTCTTGATATATCAATACAAGTGAACTAAAAAACCATTATGCCAATTTTCTTCAAAAACTAAGGCCTGAATCAAAAAATGAATGAAAGAAATTGCGTTCATTTTCAAAAGTTACATATAATAGCCAAATTTCATAAGAATCAGACTAAAAAAAAGTATATTTGCTCAATTTATATTTTTTTAAATTTTTTTTAAATCACAATTCACAGTGTGAATATGAAGTTATGCATGTAAATTATCGAAATAAAAATTAAAACTGCATTCAATTACATAAATTGTCCATTATATTACGTTTCAACAAATAATATGGTTTTGGCTTGTACCCAAAACATATAACTTTCAACATTCAAACCGCATCAACTCATTGAGTTTTGATGCTAGAACAAAACCAAAGACAGTTTTAGAATTCTTGTAACATTTCTAACAAAAGTATGATTGCTTTCTTCGAAATTTTATAAAAAAATGTTACATAGCTCACAACCCAAAACTAATTTTTCGTGATGTAAAATAAAATATCGCTTATTACAAAATTTTTCTTAAAAATATTTCAAAATTTTACATCATACTTTTGTTATAAATGCTTCAAGGATTCTAAAACTGTCTTTGATTTTGTTCTGGCTTCAAAACTCAATGAGTTGATACGTTTTGAAACATACATGAAAATGTTCTAAAAAGTAATTTTTCGTAAAAAAATAAGGCCTAAATTGAAAAATTGACACAAGTGAAAAGTGGTAACCTTCAAAAAATACATATACTGGCTAATTTTCAATCGAATCGGACGAAAAAAGTTCGAAAATCCGGATGGTCACCTTAAAACTTGATAGATTAACCATAATTATCCTACGCCGAAATGGCTATCTCATTGATCAGCCCAATACTGAACTAGGTTTAAATGAGTTAGTGCAAAGTTCCTACACATTTTGTATTAAAAAGTCCTAGGAGTTGCTGAACTCATTTGGGCTTGCAGGTAGCTATATTCAACTTTGATCATTGTACTAAACTTGAGAAATATTCTATCACTCGTGTCAAAATTACTCAATTTAAATCACAGGTGAAACGTCCTCAGGGCAACAAGTACATGGTTGCTGATATCAGCCTGAGTACATAAAATCACATGGGCAAGTGGTCACGTAAAATTTCTGCGGGTATGTTCTCAGTCTGATCAAAGGCGCGTTAGCTCTAGGCTTCCACCCTGCTGACTGGCGCAGCTTGCTCAGCACAGCTCATGGGTGAGGAGCCAACACAATATTTACATTCAAAAAATTTATTTTATTTTTTAGCAGAAATAAAAAGGAACTAACTCACTGTGTTATACCCTGTCAATGTGTATAAAGTTGTCAGTGCTATCTAGCTGTTTACATCCTATATGATATCAATCGAGCAATTTATGCTCACTCCTAGCAAATGTTGGCCGCAGCCATTTTTTATGATTACAGGCTACAACTTCTCACAGGCGCCTTCATTCAAGAACGCTTGATTCTAACATCACGATGCAACATACTAGCTGTGAGGAACATTAATACTAGCCTAACTCGATATTGGTGGTTCGCCGGTCGCCAGTAGCATCATTGGGTGCTCTAGGAACCGGCTGTTCACCACAATCAAACACACAAAGACAAGGAGAAAAGTAGACAGTTGTCGCTGATCGAGACAACAAAGAAACGAAGATTAGTAATTTTTCTTACACATAATCACGTTGAGATGCTACGATCTTAAGGTTATCCAGGAAGAAACGTCTGCACTCGATCACCTCAGACAACAAAAACGCCTCATCAGTCTCGCGGACTGGTGCAGAAGGTCCGCAGCAGTGTTGCTGCAAAGTTTTCAAAATTCGCGTCTTGTAAGACGCGACAGATGGATTTGTGTTTATTTATTTGCACTTTCAACCAAACCATTTCTTTGCCCTCGCACACTTCATTTGTTAGAAATAAAGACGACAAATAAATTTATTTCACGAAAATACAAGATCCACTACCTTTGCTACTTTTAACGCCATCATGGCGGTATAGAATGTAATCGGGAATATTGAAAAATGAGCTCTGAGTTCGCGAATCAAACCATGTCTCGGAAACACATAAAATGTCAATGTCATCTGTGACCAACATTACTATACTGTCATCCAGCTTACTATTGAGGCTACAAGCATTGATTTGTTTAATTTTGATGTTTTCTATTTTGTGGCGATTACTTGCGGCATCAAAGTGATTTTCTGGTAGGGACTGTTTCGTGGATTCGTTGATCTTATCATTGTTGCCCAGAGTGTCAAGTCTAGCGTCAGGTACATTTGAGAGACTGCCATTCAACTGGACAACAGTATTTTGTCATGAAGATGATGTGATATCAGTCTTGTTTTTTTCTTGTGCAACAAGGATACTGTAATGATCATTTTTTCGATGAAGGACTAAGGGAGGGTTGTTAGATGATAATTCTGGTGAGGGGTCGACTACTGCTCTCCAAACACCATTTCCATGTTTATCGAAGATGAGAATTCTTTTACCAGTGATATTTGATATGATATGTGCTATTAGGTCTCCAGCATCATGATCAAAATGTTTTCCATCAATGTATTTACTTATCAGATTAGGTAGACCACCGCTTTTCTTGTCGAGGAAATTCACATGTTTGTTTTCATTTGTTGTGCTCTCTGTTTTTATTGCTGCTTTTAAGGAATTGTAATTCCATTTTGAAGACTATTGTGTTTTAAGTTGGTGAGTTACTGCATAAAGGAGGCAGTGCCCATCGGCTATGGTAGGAAGCAGCTTTATTCTCAATGATCGTTTTAATTCATCCATGGTGGTACTGACGAGTGAGTACATGGAGCTTGAGTCCTATTTAGGCTGACTTTCAGCATTATCGGATAAGAGTTGTTTGGATTTCTGGTTTTCCTGGCTTTGAATTGGCAGGCTGTGGCCAATTTTGGTTGAGTGACCGACTTGGAAATGAGGGGTGCTCTTGTCATTTCCACTTGCTTGGTGGTGGTTGTGTATGCGGTTGGGTTGTAAATTATCTATCAGATTTAGACTGAAATTCTGCTGCAATTTTTCTCTTCGTATTGATTTTACTGCTTCCGAGTACGTAGTTGGTGGTTGATGATTTGTACTCGTTTGTGAGAGGGGTATATCGCTCTCTGTGTTTGCGACAGATAATAACGATAACCTTTTTTTGTGGGTACTGTGCGGTAGCCGGAGATTAATGCTGGAGAATGTTTATCATCAATAGGCAAGCAATGATTCAGGTTTCTAGAGACTTCACTTGAAACAGCTAGTGATCGAGTAGAATTCTTAGATTCATTTTGCTGTTTTGCACTGATGTTGGAGCATACAGTTCTATCATTCAAGCCATTGGAGTTTATAAAACATGAGCTAGATTGTAAAATGAGTTTTAGACTCGATCTAAGAGCAGATTATATTAGATTATTAGTTAGTTTAAGCCTCCCTATCCTCAACAAATGAGATCCAAAAAAGAGGAAAGAAGAAGGCACCATTTAGTAAGGAGTTAAGGGAACGTCGAATCTATGCAGAAAGGGCGTAGAAACAGTAAGATTAGAAAGAAGTTCACGAAACAAGATCAAAGTTCAAGAAGAAAGTAGTAGGTGCTGAAAACACAGGACACCAGTGAACTGAAAAAGATGGTCCGTAACAAAACAAAATCCTATGTTATTTTAACAAAAAGAAAGCCTACTTAACCTTTAGCTCGGGCCCTCACATAGTCCCCCTAAGAGCGCTAGTTCCCATAGATACAATAGTTGTAGCCCCCTGAGGGGCGATCTAAGAGCAATCTGTTGAAGAAAATGGTGTGTTTCTTCTCTTGTACTCTAGTGTCGTTATTTTCAGCATGACAAGAGGTTTATTTAGCAGAAGCTGTAACTTCAGTTAACTTAGCCAAATACCAAGCTGAAGGATAAGGAGATGCATAGCTACGTTCCTAATCTTGTACTGACTGATCGACACACAGACTCTCCTTAAAAACTATCGAGCCCGGAAGTTAAACAATGCTCTTCCGGTGCTTGTAAATGTGATACGCCACCAGGCTCTCCTGTCGACTCATCCGCCGGAGGCCTCATAAAGTCATGCCACCCGAGCACGATAAGATCCGGGCAAGACGCAATAAAGGTCATCCGGGAACGCACAAACCTTGGCTCCGGAAATCTTATTAACACAACCAGCGTCACGCCACAACGATGCCTACTTCACTATATAACAGGTGTATCAGTGAGTGAGCCATGCTAAAATACTGCTCATGCTTTTATAACTTATTTTCATTTCACAGGAAGATGTTGAAGAGTTCATGAGCAAAGAATCTGGTGGTGCAGAAGAAGTGATCAGGCGCCTTGATGAGCAGCTCAGCAAGTATCGCTTCATGGAGTCACACCTCACTGCCACACGCTTGAAGTGGGTCTATTATTCTATTATAAAGATGTGGTATAAGAAGCACATTTGTGTAGAGTATATTTATTTTATGTTAACTATGTCAGTATTAGTTGAAGTTGTACCCTCTCACTTGACTAAAACAAAAACGAGCTCTTATGCCCAAAGTAAACTTTTCTCTTGCTTATTGGTGAGGACTTACAAGTGTTTTGTATCAAAGTTCATTAATAGTATTTGTTGCTCATTAGGCAAGACATAGGATGGCTTTTTGTTAAAAGTGCTACTATAATATTTTTAATGCAATGCATCTAATTTCATCACTGTAATTAAGATGTCTTAATGTAGGCCAACTTGCCAAAGTAATATTTTTCGCTTCTCCAGCATGCATTGAATTTAGGTGGGATATGTTGTTAATTGCCATTCAGAAAGTTTAAAGCTTTCCTCTTTGGTTATAATCTCTTATTCTTCATAAACTAAAATCAAATGTGCATTATTTTAATTTTTCTAACACTATTTGTCAAAAAATGCTAAGAATTTATGTTCCATGAAATGAATAATTTTGACATATCTGCAGAAATATTTACTCATCCATCATTTATTGATGCAGGATGAAGCACCAGGTGTCAGACATCAAAAGCTGCCTGCAGATCATAGAAGAAATGAAGGCTCGACAAGACAGCACGGAGGATCTGGAAACTCGATTCCTGCTTTCTGACCAAGTCTATGCTGAAGCTACCATTCCTCCTTCCAACAAAATCTGTTGATGGCTTTGGGTTAGTGAAAATAGACTAAGTTCAACTGCTGTAAGAAATTATGAGAAGTTAAGAAAATGGTAAAGATTTTAATCACATTGTTTCTTTTAATAACATTATATTTGGGTAGGGAGAAATTTATTTTTATTTGTATTTGAGTTTGAAATATGAGCAAAGCAAAAAATTCTGATTATGTATTGTAGTTTTATTTTTAATTTAAGATGATTTTTGTTAAAATTGTTTTCTTAAGGTGGGTGTAATATCTGTCATTTTTATGCAGAAGCTTTGTACTTCGTAGTATGCTGCTCATGTGTTTGCTTCATTGCTACTGCCTTTACAGTTAATTTCTTGAAGCAGCATATGCATTAATTTTAGGTGTATCTGTGCCATAGTTAGATCAATAAAGCCAGTGCGCCCTTTCATGGAAGTACAACTTTTGCATCTATAGGAATTAGTGCTGCCATGGGTGAGATGTGAGGATCCAAGCTGAAGATTAGGTAGGTATTCCTTTGGTTGATGTAAAATAGATTTCTGTTTTGTTGTGGGCTATTTTTTTGGTTCACTGGTGTCTAATTTTTCATTTTATCTAATCAAACCAGTGTACTACATAATTATTGTGTACAATTTGCTGTCGGTTTTACCCCTTTTTGGAAAAGCTTAAAATATCTATTCAGAATGACTGATAACCCTTCAGTAGAATAAGCAATTTTCTAAACTTTTCTCAAGGTACATATGCATAAGTGTCTCTTTTATCTATGTATGAAACCTCTTGAGTAACTATGTCTATCCTCTTGTCTTAAAGGCAACTGCGATCTCAGCTGCAATAATTACATCTATGAGTGTGTTTTGCAGATTACGAGTGTTACTGCAATACTGTAAGATCTTTGCATCAGTGCTTATTTGGTTGTATTCTCTTTTCTGGTCTTTTGGAGAACCCAGTGTAATAACCAAGTAATTCGTTATGTGTGATTGCTTACTTCATTCCATCAGTTCAGTTCTTGAGAGTAATTTTTTTCATCTCTTCGAATTCCAGTGATAGATCGAAGTCTATAAACATATAGATTGATTTTCTTCATTTTTTCAATGATTGAGTTCATATTTTACAGCAAAATTCCTCTGCTTTGATGCTTTGTTCTTGATCTATCGCTATATTTATTGTAGAAAACTTATTAATTGAACTTAAACTATGGTTTAACCTAAATAATACAATGATGACTCGTGTGTGCAGGCGAATGTGATGCTAGAGTATGACCTGGAGGCAGCACAGGTGCTGCTCAACAAGAACCTCAGCAACGCGAACACCAAGCTCACCCCGGTCGTTTTGGACCTTGATTTTCTTAGATGAGTTTTATTAGATTTACACGTGGGTACATAACTGCATTTGCTCAGTTCTATAGAATGTTTAGAAAAAATATATGTATATACGTTATGTTCTAAAATACTCTTTTGTCACGGTTTTTCTGTCAAACAAGGATACGGTAAAAATTTTGCGAAATCTCCCGTTACTGGCACAATAAGGAATACGACTGTTTTCCTGCGTTTTCACGACGTGCCTATCTCGACATGTATTTTTGGCCATACCTAATTTTCTATTTCATCATTAGAGAGCTGCAGACTCCATTCAGCGGCTACTGAGAATTGACATTCGAGTAGGAGATTAGGTACGGCCAAAAACATATGTATGTTTTTGGCTGTACGTAATCTTCTACTCGAATGTCACTTCTCTGTAGCCACCGAATGGAGTCTGCAGCTCTAAAATGATGAAATAAAATTAGTGGTTGGATATCAATTATTTCAGATACCGTAACCCTAGTAAGATGTATGCTCCCCCGACAAATAACTAAGATCTCAATCAAGACAAAGATCATGTAGAAGTTTGAGAAAATTTATCCCTCCTCAGAAAACCACTTCAAGAAAGTTTCGTACTGAAATTTTTTGCTCATGTATTTTCGAGTGTTGAATTGACCGTTTTCTTCATTCAAACTAAACTCTGGGCGTATTTTCTGTTCTCAAGCTTGTAGAAAAATTCCAATTGTGGAACTTAACTGTCTTTCCCTGCCTCAGAAATGTGAGGTCCCGAGATGAGAGGTAGGCTTTCTTTGTATGTAAATAAAACCTTTTTGTTGTTGTAATAGATCATCGTTTTCTGTTTAATGTTGTCCTGTTTTGAGTTATGTATTCCTTCTTAACTCACACTTTCTTAGCGCTAGAGACCTTGTGAGGGAACTTACGCTAGTTGCCATGCAACTTCATACTACATGGTTCCTTCATCCTTCCTCTCTTTGAAACATATTGTTGTGGTTAGAGAGACTTAAACGGTGCTACAATAGCGTGAGGTCTATTGCGATATATCGCCTACCCAGGTACAGTTTGAGATGTGCAAATTGATTTTAGCTAAATCAAATGTATGACAATTGGTAATATCCATTAGTAACCTAACCTAACCTCACGCTATAGTATTGGCTAGAGGTAGACCTCACGATATAGCACTAGCTACAGTTAGATCTCATGCTGTAGAGTGGTAGGCCTCACGCTATAGCAACGCCCGCTTAAACTAACTTAAAACCAACCGATCAATCTTGCCCGCCTCAGGACGCAGTGCACCACCACCGAGGTGACCATAGCCCGCGTGTACAACTGGGAAGTGAGGGACCGCAGAGCCGAGGCTGCCAAGACGGCTCAGCAACGGAAAAACTAACCCCAAAGTAGCCTTAACTATTTAGCTTCTCTTTCACTGCCTCCTGCCCAAGGCTATGTGGTTGGCATACGCGAGAATGTAACCCTGATTCGGCTTCAGTTGTGTTTCTTGTCGCCCGTCGTTGGGGCTCATGGACGACTAATTTCCTGTGACGGTTGCAATGCGTGAGTCCTTTCTTTTCTACTGCCACACGTCGGACACAAATGTATCAAAATGGATAGATTGCAAGTTTGATTTAAAATCTTAAGTTAGCTATACTTGACTTTAAGAATTATAGAACTGTGAGAAATTGCGTTGAGATTTCCGTCTTTGGAATCGGTTGCGCAGCGTTCGTTTTCCTCCTTAAAGCACAGTTGAATGGAACGACCTCATTGCTTGCCTACGGTAGTACATATTTGACGGAGATGTTTCACGACATTTCTCGTTCCTCATATGACGAATTTGTAGGCAAGGCTTCATTAAATTGCGCAAGAAGATTGGGTGAGGAATAAACTGAGGATGTTAAATTTTACATCCAAAGTAATTGTCATACCCGAGAACCACATAATCCCTGTTGAATTAATTCTAACTTCAGATATTTGAGCATCAAGACCGTCATTGTCACAGGACATGCGGGCAGTAAAAAATAATGTACATTTTGTCTTCGTCTAATGTCGTGTATCAGGATGAAGCTTCATTATTTCGTATTGAAAACTTATTCATTTGCTCATAAGAAACCAAAACACGCTCTTGGCTTTGATTCTAAAGTTTCTGATACGCAAATTATTGAATTGTAAGTACTGATGTAAATTTACTGAAAGAGCGTAGCATGAAATTCTTTTATATTACGTTTCAAGCGTTTTTTTTTACGTTTCAAGCGTCTGGTTACCGCTGAAGTCTTATAATTTGTCATGTCCAACAGGAAAGGAAATGAGATTTGTAATTTCTAAGCGGTGATAGGAGGAAACACAGGTGTGGCCAACCTGTTATCTGATGGGGGACCTATTCATAAAGTACTGGAATTTGTTAAAAAAGTGAATGCATTTGTGAATATATGATGTAAAATCTGAGTGGACCCACCCAGTTCATGAGTGACGAGGTTGTGTTTTAATGTTTGTATTACGGTTTGTCTAAGTCCTAGAGGCATGTAGCAGTTGGTATATTCTGCGGCACAGTTTAGAATCAAAATGGCCGAACGTACTGCGCTGCTATACTCAACGCTGAGTTGAGAAAGGGTTCCAGCGCGGGTAAGACGCTCGGCCAAAGTGAGGGTGGGAACTAGAACACCAGCTTTGAGGTCCTAGCTTCAATCCTTCCACATTAATTGTTCCCTTGCATTCATGTACCCTGGTTCTTCAGGTAAAAATTATGAGTTTCAGCTTTATTTGCCTCAATCTTTGTTCATATGATGATTGAATCCTTATGATGACTGGTAAAAAGAAGCAAATGTTATGTTGTGATAAGTGTTTGAATGTCCATGACTGCTCCTTATCGGGTCGCTCATGCTAAACGTTAGTTATCGACATTTATGGAATGCTAAATCGCTGTGTAACGAATGGGCCCCTCAGGGGGAAACAACTGTTGCATCTATGGGAATAAGCGCTCCTAGGGGGACTATGTGAGGGCGCGAGCTAAAGGTTAGGTAGGCTTTCTTTTTGTTAAAATATAATAGGTTTTTGTTTTGTTAAGAACCATTTTTTCGGTTCACTGCTGTCTTGTTTTTCAGCACTTCTATTTTTTCTTTAACTTTTTCTTGTTTCATGAACTTCTTTCATGAATACATACACCACTACGAGGCGAAAGAGGCAGCACTGGCTGCACCAAAACTAGGATCAGCAGCAGCCCAGCACAACCACCTTCCACAGTCAGGCCCGACAGCCGTAGCTGGTTTACCCCGACCGCTTCATTGGGTGCAGCCCCTCCCCCCGCACAGGATAGGTCAACTCCATCACACGCGGGCAAGCTTCCAGTACCGCGTCAAAAATAAAATTACGTTCTTATGCACTGCCCCCACTCACCTCTGTCCGCAGTCATCCCTCTCGCCACGTCCACAGTCAGACTCCTCTCATACAAAGCACGTTTCACTCCATCCATCCAACTCATACGTGGTCTGCCTCGTGCTCTAATACCATTCACTTCCGATATATAAATCGTCATCACCAGCCGCTCAACATTCATTCTTTCAACACGCCCAAACCATCCAAGCACTCGCCTGCTCAACTTTTTGATAACACCAGTCTGCCCCCTAACCAACTCATTCCTGATCCTATCTCTTCTTGTTACTTCATACATGCTCCTCAAACACTTCATCTCAAACACATTCAACTTCCTCCTCTCAACCCCCAGGACTCAGCTCCATACAACAAAACTGGCACAATCAAGCTTTCATACAGTCCCCTCTTAGCATTCATACTCAAAATCCTGCATTCAAAAACTTTCGTCATTGCACCCAATGTCTTACAGCTTTCACTCACTCAATGCCTCACTTCTACTTCCATACTATCCTTTACAGCCACATCCGACCCGAGGTACCTAAAATGCTCTACCTCCTCCAACACTTCACCATTCATCTTCACATCCAAAGTTCCAAACACTCCACCTCTTGAACATCTCATCACCTTGCTTTTATTCACATTTACCCTCAATTTACGCCTTTCGCACACTCTACCAAACTCTGCAACCAGTCTCCTCAGTTTTTCCTCTGAATCAGCCCCAAGCGCTGCATCATCTGCAAACAAGAGCTGACACACTTCCCAATACATACCATTTTGTCCTTCCCACTGCGCACCTTTTCCCAACACTCTGGCATTCACTTCTCTCACCACACCATCCATAAACAAATTAAACAACCACGGCGACATCACACATCCCTGCCTCACTTCTGTCACAACTGGAAACCACTCACTCACCTTATTCCCTACTCTCACACATGCTCTGCTATCAATGTAAAAATTATTGATCGCATTCAACAGCCTCCCACCCACTCCATACAAGCTTACAACTTGCCATAGAGCCTCACGGTCCACTCTGTCATACGCCTGCTCTAGATCCATAAATATCCAATATACATCTTTTCCTTTTGCTACGTATTTCTCATTTACCTGCCTCACAGTAAAAACTTGGTCTATACAATCTCTACCACTTCTAAAACCACATTGTTCTTCAGCAAGCACACGATCCGTCATCACTCTCACTCTTCCAATTAAAACTCTTCCATCCAGCTTCCCAACGACACTCAGTAGGCTTAAACCTCTAGAATTACTGCACTCATACCTGTCACCTTCCTCCTTGTACAACGGAACTATACACGCGCTACTCCAATCTACCGGTACTTTACCAGCCTAAATAAACTTCTTTCATAGCTTCCTGATTCTGTGCACTTTGTGCATTGATTTCGCGTTCCCTCAACTTCATACTAAATGGTTCCTTCCTTCTTCCTCTCTTAGAATATCTTTGTCGTGGTTAAAGGGAGGATAAAACTTTCTTATATAATAATGCGTAACGAATTGGGGTGAAGTTCTGGAGAATTGTTGTGGCCCGACGAAAGGAGGGTATACCTTGTGTTATGTCAGCTATTGTTGATGTAGGACATGAGTTTTGTTTATTTGGTGAAAAGTGTATTGTATTGAGCTGTATCGCACTTGACTGAGTAAAATGGAATATGTGAGCAATAACGTGGTAATTGAAGTAATCTGTATAAATAGCTGAGAAAGATGGAAGACACTCATGACCTCAGCGAATCACCTTATAACAGCACAGCAGTTTTGGTAGAAATGCCAAAGCGACAACTAAATAGTCTATGACAGAAGTTGTCATTAACTGAGTTTATAATTATTATTATTCATTTACATTATAATTAACCGGAGCAATTTGCTTACTGTAGGATGTGTGCCGTGTATGTCTGTCTATATATATATAGATATATGTGTATTTTTTTAATTAAAGGACGTAGTGTTCAATATTTAGTTGCAACTATAATGTATTCATCGAAATTGCAACTATAATGTATTCATTCATCATATGGATCTAAGGCTACTTCTGTCATGTAATAAAACTTGGCCAAATGCATGTTTTACTGTATTGAGGGATTTTCACTGGGAAAAGTGTAGCTGCTTGAATGACTACAGCAATGCAGTTTACCTGAGTCAGAAACATGAAAAGGATTGTTCTACTACGGCAACCAAGACACATACAGCAAAATTGGGGTAATACAGCCAAAGCTACAGTACACTGTAGCTTGTAGCTTAACCACTAATAGAAGGTAGTCATCATACACTCATTATAGTGAGGAATGATGAACTGCACCACACGATGTTGATAAGAACAATTTAAGACATGAGTAAAAAAAGAAAACATTAATGTCCTATAAGATTAACCCCCTTTAAAATTACCCATTAGATAAAATTACATCATTTCATCAAATGTCTTGACGGGATGGTTTTTAATTAAACACACATAGGTGCCGGGCGGTCCAGTTCAATGCTTGTCCAAAGACTGCAAGAGAAACTTAGAAAATGTCTCCTATAGCTATTTTAATTGAAGTTGAAAGGCGTTTGGTTATTCACGGATGCAATAAAGATAAAATGAAGAACTTTGTGGGGTGAAAACGCTTATGACAGCTAGCACGTACATTGAAATACAAGTTTTCGCTTTCTTGACATCATAAAATAATATTAAAATTGTTTGTTACGGCAGGTATCCAAAAATATCTTTTCGAGCGAGCATAAAACAAACAAATGTGAACAGGTTGTCTACAAGACCAAGCTTTAACTCAAACAACAAATATTTGAGATTTCTCATTCAAATGCTTGACATTAATATAGGGAGACAATTGAAAAGGTACGTTATTTATAAAACAAATGAAAGTTGCTTGATTAGAAACTTTGCTCAAACTGCTGTGTGTAAATGTATGAATGTATAAACACACATATCACACATACACAAATACATATGTACAAAACTACTAGGATACACCCATGAAATTACAAGAGTCAAATTCCTTGGTACATAACTACCATATTCAGCCACCGAGCGAATGAAAGCAAAGGTATGTCGACAAATACCAGATGCCAGGTCGGTCTAGCATTTATCCTCACTGCGAGACTAAACATCGCAGAACGCTTTCGCAAGGGAAATTCCACGGTCCTAGTTTGGCGTTAGAAGAACAGGCGAGCAAATTGTCTGTCTTCACTGCCCCTGAGAAAGAGGCAATTAAGGCTCAACGCGTGAGATATATTAAGTTTCTACATGTAACATGCTGTTAATTATGTCAAATCGTTTAAATAGAGCACCAAACCTCAATAATACAATTATTATATATAAATCTATAAACTGACCACTACAATCCCCACCCTTCAACATTATCGAGCATTAATGGCCTGTTTTAGAGACTCAAGTAAAATGACGAATTCTGCTGCCATCGTCTTGGTATACTGATAAGAAATGCAATAAGGATCGTTTATCTTCGTGGAAAAATATATAATTTTCTTCAAATAAAACGAAATATTCATATAAAACGGAATTTTGGAGGGATTTTCAAAATGCATCTCATTCCTCAGTTTCAAGCTACAGTAATGATTTTGGCATCATTAGCTGCGGAATATCGTGTAGATTATGGGGTGTAAACAAGAAATTTCTAAGGTCATAACGAAAATTTCAAAGGAAATTTTCAAAGCACCATTGTTTTTTTGGCGGAAATTTTCATTTGCGACGTAAGAACTTTCGATGTCACAAATTTTGAAGTAGCCCTTTACACCCCATACTCTACACGCTCTTCCGCATCCAATGATATCAAAATCATCACTGTAGCTTGAAAACTGAAGAATGAAATACATTTTGAAACCCCACATTCCGATCCTCAAAAAAAAGGAAAATAGGTAAACATAAACAATCTCAATTTTTTCTCATTATAATTTGGGGGGGTCAGCTAGGACCCTTGAAACCATTATATAGTAATAAATTAATATAAAAGATGACATAACAACGTCGCGCCGTGAAGAAAGAGCCCAGGGGGAGGTGTAACGAGATAAAATACCATTTCCTTCTTCCCTCCCCCCCATTCATCAACCCCCCTATAGTGGGCGAACGAGTGAACTTACGAACTTCATTTTTTCACAGGATGTACCTGACTTCTTTCCCCTCCGATAGCAGCTGAAATCTATTTTCCCCCACACTTTCTGGGAAAACGCTCCCCTAATAAAAGAAATGGAGGGTGTTTAAACTAAAGAATGGTCTAAAATTCATTTGGATACAATTCACAGTTTCTGTGAATCAATACCACAGAAATTGGTACTGTAATTACCTCAAAATGAGGACTTAAACCATGTTTAATAATATTTGTTTGATTTTTCAGGGTGTTTCCATTATTTTGTTCAACCCCTGTTTATACACACACAATCACATTTAGAGACAGGGTGTTTTTGAAGAGGAGGTACAAAATTGCACACCAAGTAGAAAATAGCCAAATATAAACTTTTCAGTCGATACAATTTTCTGATAATATTTTGGGATTTTGAGATATTAGCGGTTTATAGCTCAAAAGGATGAAATTTAAAGGCACAATTACTCGCAATATTTATAAATTTACTTAAAAAAATGGTCAAAATGTGTTTCACCTACATGTATGCATTTCAAATCTTAGCCTTAACGACTGCCGAATTTCAAGAAACACGTCTGGCATTTCAGAAATCTCACCAGCAGCCACTGCAATTCTGGCCTCGAAATATTCCTCGGATTCAATGGGTGTAGCATAACCATGTTCAAATTTTTCTACCAAATATCACTACAACAAAATTTTACTATTTTAAATTCTCTTACTATTAGGAAGTGAATGGTGGAACGGAGAAGTAGGAGCGGCTGTGAAAAAAAAGCGGGTGGCATTCGAAAGGTGGCTGCAAAGGGGCAGCCAGCAAAATTTCGAAGAGTATAAGGAGAGAAAGAAGGAGGAACAAAGAATGGTAAGGAGAGCAAAGATGGAGGCCAATGAGGAGTGGGGGAGGAAGTTGGGAGGGAACTTCATGGAGAGAAGGAAGGTTTTCTGGAAGGAAGTGAAGAGAATTAGGAAAGGACAGGTGGAGAGAGAGGCAAGAGTGAAGGATGCAAATGGTAGGTTGCTAGTGGAGGGTGGTGATGTGAGAAGGAGATGGGCGGAGTATTTTGAGGAACTGCTGAATGTGAAGGATGATAGGGTTGCGAGAGTGGTAGCAGTTGGAAGTGTTGTTAGACTGCCTGTGTTTGGTGAAGTGAATAGTAGTCGAATAAGAAGTATGGAAGTGAAAGGTGCGTTGGATATGATGAAAAATGGGAAAGGTCCAGGTATGGATGGCTGCACGGTTGAATGTCTAAAGAAAGGAAGAAATTTGGTGGTAGAATGGTTGGTACATTTATTTAATGTGTGTTTCGAGGCTAGTAAAGTGCCGGTGGATTAGAGTAGCGCGTGTGTAGTTCCGTTGTACAAGGGGAAAGGTGACAAGTATGAGTGCAGTAATTCTAGAGGTATAAGCCTACTGAGTGTCGTTGGGAAGCTGTATGGAAGAGTTTTAATTGCAAGAGTAAGAGTGATGACGGATCGTGTGCTTGCTGAAGAACAATGTGGTTTTAGAAGTGGTAGAGGTTGTGAAGATCAAATTTTTACTGTGAGGCAGGTAAATGAGAAATACGTAGAAAAAGGAAAAGATGTATATTGGGTATTTATGGATCTAGAGCAGGCGTATGACAAAGTGGACCGTGAGGCTCTATGGCAAGTTGGAAGCTTGTATGGAGTGGGTGGGAGACTGTTGAAAGCGATCAAGAATTTCTACATTAATAGCACAGCATGTGTGAGAGTAGGGAATGAGGTGAGTGAGTGGTTCCCAGTTATGACAGGGGTGAGACAAGGATGTGTGATGTCGCCGTGGTTGTTTAATTTGTTTATGGATGAAATGGTGAGAGAAGTGAATGCCAAAGTGTTGGGAGAAGGTGCACAGTTGGTGGGACAAATTGGTATGTATTGGGAAGTTTGTCAGCTGTTGTTTGCAGATGATACAGCGCTTGTGGCTGATTCAGAGGAAAAACTGAGGAGACTGGTTGCAGAGTTTGGTAGAGTGTGCGAAAGGCGTAAATTGAGGGTAAATGTGAATAAAAGTAAAGTGATGAGATGTTTATGAGGTGGAGTGTTTGGAACTTTAGATGTAAGGTTGAATGGTGAAGTGTTAGAGGAGGTAGAGTATTTTAGGTACCTGGGATCGGATGGGGTTGTTAAGGATAGTGTGGAAGTAGAAGTGAGGCATCAATTGAGTGAAGGCTGTAAGACATTGGGTGCAATGAGGAAAGTGTTTGAATGAAGGAGTTTGAGTATGAATGCTAAGAGGGGACTGTATGAAAGCTTGGCCGTGCCAGTTTTGTTGTATGGAGCAGAGTCCTGGGGGTTGAGAGCAGCTGAGAGGAGGAAGTTGGATGTGTTTGAGATGAAGTGCTTGAGGAACATGTATGGAGTAACAAGAAGAGATAGGATCAGGAAGGAGTTGGTTAGGAGGCAGAAGGGTGTTATCAAAAAGTTGAGCAGGCGAGTGTATGAAAGAGTGCTTGGATGGTTTGGGCATGTTGAAAGAATGAATGTTGAGCTGCTGGTGAAGAAGATTTATGCGTCGGAAGTAAGGGATTTAGAGCGCGAGGTTGACCACGGATGGGTTGGCTGGACGGGGGTGAAATGTGCTTTGTATGAGAGGCGTCTGACTGTGGACGTGGCGAGAGGGATGACTGCGGACAAGAGTGAATGGGGGCAGTTCGCAAGAAGGTAATTTTATTTTTGACGCGGTACTGGATGTTTCCCGCGTGAGATGGGGTTGACCTGTCCTGTGCGGGGGGAGGGGCTGCACTCAATGAAGCGGTCGGGGTAAACCAGCTATGGCTGTCGGGCCTGACTGTGGAAGGTGGTGGTTGTGCTGGGCTGCTGCAGATCCTGGCAGTCTGGAGAAGCCAGTGCTGCCTCTCTCGCCTCCTAGTGCTAAGAGTGATGATTGTGGCCTGCTGTCGGCTACCCTCCCATAGGGAGGAGGTCTGATATATGTGTGTATGTAAATTCTCATAGAATAAACGTGTCTGGAACGTAAATTCTAAATAAGTACTGCGAGTAATTGCGTAGTTAAATTTCATCTTATAAAGCATTAAACAGCTAATTTCTCATTATCCCAAATTTTTTCGAAAAATTTCTCCGAAGAAAAAGTGTTTATTTGGCCATTGTTTACTTTGTGTCCAATTTTGTACCTCTTGTCCTGAAACACCCTGTATATATATCGATCCATAGAACGATGCATTTGACGACTAAGCAACGTATAAAGGGAAAACAAACTACGGAAAAGATATAGTTGTGTGCAGTGTACATCTTCATACATCGGCATGACGTCACGAAACTTTCATATCAGAATGCCTGAACATCTAGGTCGAAGCTTCCGCACGGGGAACCAGTTGGCACAACCCTCACTCCGCTGTACGCAGGTACATGCAACGTACCGATATTCCCTGCAGACTTCAAAATCGTAGATTCGGCTTCAACTGCATATGACCGTAGAATTTTGGAGTCGTTACATGTTAAACGAAAACCGGCCCTGAACAATACTGAACAAATTGTTTTAATTTTTTTTGTTTTCGTGATTTTCTTTCATGACTGTATCCAACATTTTGTTATTTCTTTTATTACAGACATAATGATTTGTACTTTTACGAACTGATGATGGAGCTGGACTCCGAAACGTATTCCTAGTAAATGTGATTAAGTTCTTTGGAATTTTCATAGCTTTTGAATTCCTCATCAAAGATACAGCTCTGTTGGAGTTTATTAAGAAAAAAAAAGCGAAGTGCAAAACTTCCATTACACGGCTATCGAAAACGCATTTTTTCCATAATAAACCAGACGGCGTGGCATCGCCGCACCATCCTTATTATTTACATCGTCCCCATTTCCCATCATCCCCATTTTCTGCCTCCTTTCACCGATCTCTAACTGAACAAAAGAGGTTCCTTAAAAAGATATTCTGATATTCCGACAATTTTGTGTCCCCGGCGAAGGTAACCAAGTCTATGAAATTCATGAATGCATTGGGATCTATTCAAAATCCTTTGTGTCTGCAAGATGCAAAAGACCGCCAGTTGTATCCTCCCTCAAGTCTGCAGGATGGAAAGGATCCGCACAAAAATCAAGGGAGAAGCAGAGCGCGGTTTCCTCCTCGTCTGCCCCTGCCAGATAATCCTCGTGCTCGAGATCCTGCAGGTGGGTAGGACTCTGCCGGTCCTCCCCACCTTCGAGGTGCACGTCCCCACCTTTGCGGTGCACATCCCACCATGAGGGTCCTCCCACCATATGCTGATGTACCTCAGCCTTACGATGTTATCCATCCGTACTGGTCGTCCATCAGGTCTGCCATCCTGGGGAGCCACCCAGCGCCGCCAACACCTCACACGGGGCGGCGAAGCTAAACCGTGTGCCGGGAAGCAAAACCTGGAGCCGTTACTGCTGCTTCTGATGGACAGGGCCTGGACACACCTGGACCTACTGGACTGAGCTGCTCCCCACCATCGGCTGGACCAGGCTGTATCAACCATCAACCAGTTAGGGTAACAACCATCAATCAGTTAGCGTAGGAACCATCAACCAGTTAGTGTTGCATCAAATGAAGGCATCTACGGATGCTTTATTTCCAATCAAGCCTGATACATATCACCTTGTACATTGGATTGTCAAATGCCTTATAACTAACGCCAGGACGCCATGACGCTTTCCCCCGGTCGACACCGGTACCCATTTCAGACACCTGGGTAGAGTGGGGTATTGTGCTTGGAATTTTTCTCCTATACCCAACAGAGAAAATCGCCACTGCCAGCGCCGAGATTCGATCCCGGGTCTCCCGCACGGCGGCAGAACCCTCTAGCCAAATGGCTATGGCGGCACACAACAATCAGTTAGCTTAGCAATCATCAAACAGTTAGTGTAGAAACCATCAATCAATTAGCGTAGCAACCATCAACCAGTTAGCGTAGGAACCATCAACCAGTCAGTGTAGCATCAACAATCAGTTAGCGTAGCAATCATCAATCAGTTAGTGTAGAAACCATCAATCAGTTAGCGTAGCAACCATCAACCAGTTAGTGTAACAACCATCAACCAGTTAGCGTAGTAAATGAAACAAATAAAACATCGATAAATGAAAGCTCTTGTTCACAGGCAGGCTGTTCCAGTCTTGTGAATTTTCCGATTTACTGCTGTTGTGACTAAAGGCTAGTAAAAGAAACTGGCGTCTAATCCCTTTAAAGCCTTACCGCCAAGACACCTGCCACCGAGCAGCTTCCTCGTGCCTCTACTTTCTGTTTCACTTCACCCAACTTCGAGTCGTTCCCCTGGGCCATTCTGCCCAGGTAGCAAAATTTATTGACCTAATATTGAGCCAATATACAGTCTCAATATTGATTGAATATGCAAAATGAACATTGGGGCAATACCTTATTTTGGAAAATTCGGTTGATACTGAAAAAATATATTGGCCCAATAACAATATTATCATCAACCCAATATCAACTAATTATTGGGTCAATATTGCTTGATAATGAGGCGTTCCATACAATAACATTGGCTTATTACTCAATTCCTGATATCAGGTTGATATTGGTAAAACATATTGTCCCGATAATGATATTTTCACTAACCCAGTATCAGCTAATTATTGTGTCACTATGGACTTGATATTGAGGTGTTCCTTAGAAAAATATTGGCCCAATACTCATTTTATGATATCAAGTTGATATTGGTAGAATATATTGTCCCAATAAACATTTATTTTTAACCCAGTATCAGCTAATTACTGTGTCACTATTGACTTGATATTAAGGTGTTTCCTTAAACAACATTTTGGCTCAATAAATAATTTCTAATATCACATCAATATTCAGAAGTCTTCAAAGACGAGAAATATATATATAATTCTGATAACTATGTTATCTGATGTACATTCCTAGCCTACACACTTACACGACCATGAATTAAACTGCATTCAAAATTTATCTAAAATCCATGATTCCATGATTACAAACCTCTTTGGCATCGAAGAGTAGAAGTCTAAATTTTATGTTGCACGTACCAGGGGTCGGGCAACCTGTAGATGCGGTTTGATCCCGTTTCACCTGAAAAGAAATCGTGTCCCCCCAGGATGTATCGTTTTAGCTCAAAAATGCGCATAAGTGATGTATTTCAAATTAGTTAAGGGAATCGAACGCTTTTTCCAATGAATTCTTTTAAAAATAAAAATAAATACTTCCGGATGGAAATAGGCTCTCGGGTGTTCTCAGCATATTTATAACATTCGAATAGACAGTTATAGCTCAATTTTTTTTATTTACTTATGGGTAAATTTCAAAAACTTTAGGGCTCTGAACATCCATTCGAATGTTCTAAACATGTTGTGAATACCTCCAAGCTTATTTCGCTTCTACGCTCATGAAGTATTTTTTATAAATTTTTGAAGTTTTATACGAAAAGATCGTTCGATTCCCTTAAATAGCTATAAATAGGATTTATTAATCACATTCCCAGAAACATATATCTAAGGGTAGCGCATATACACTAAATATTGATAAAAAAGTATATGAAAAAAATATTTTCCCATTATACTGCTATCTACTTTTTTTTAAATTTACTAGCAGGATTTTTATGTTAATGTATAAATATTATATTTTCACACATTCAGTTCTTCTGTATTTCCGTTAAAACTTTTTTGAGAACGATGGAAACAACTATATGAAGAAAACCTTTAGAAGTTAAATTCAACATCCTGCTTGAGTAAAATTTTGAAACGAAAGTGGAAAGAATAATGGGAAAATACTGTTGTCATATTTTTTCGTTTTTATCACGTGCTTGTGTGGAACGTGGGATACGTTTCTGGAAGTGTGATCAAGAAATCCATAAAATTTAATACGAACAGTAGAAAATGAACACCAGGCTACAGTGAAATCCGAAATAAAAACAAAAGAATAGAAATTGAAAAATGGCATTTTTGCGTATTTACACAATCCTTTTAATTATCATTTTCGATTTGTGACTCTTAAATATCGTCCGATTGCGCTGACATTTTGTGCACCTCTTTTTGACGGTATTTCCCAAGTATATCATATCCTGCTAATAAGTCTTTTGAAAAATATTTGGATTGATAACTTTCGATCCATCCTTATATAATATCCTACACTAGTAGCTAAACGGGAAATTTTGTGAGTATATAAGATGGCTTCCACATTAAATTAAAATACTTTTCCTTACAAAATCAATAAGCTTTCTTTTTCTGGTTTTCAAACATTAATTTGCTGATCAGTCCATTCATCCGTTGCATTGGCATCAAATCTCCAGCTCCTAGAAAAGTAATTTAGATTAGTAAATATAAGAACAAGCGGTGTAACAATGCTTCTGCCTCGGTATATATCAATAATATTGAGATTGGTGCATCAGATCCGGTACTAAACAATAAATTTCAATACCAGTTGAGATTGGTACATCAGATCAGGTACTGAACAATAAATTTCGATACCAGTTGAGATTGGCACATCAGATCCGGTACTGAACAATAAATTTCGATACCAGTTGAGATTGGTACATCAGATCAGGTACTAAACAATAAATTTCGATACCAGTTGAGATTGGTACATCAGATCCGGTACTGAACAATAAATTTCGATACCAGTTGAGATTGGTATTTCAGATCAGGTACTAAACAATAAATTTCGATACCAGTTGAGATTGGTACATCAGATCCGGTACTGAACAATAAATTTCGATACCAGTTGAGATTGGTACATCAGATCAGGTACTAAACAATAAATTTCGATACCAGTTGAGATTGGTACATCAGATCCGGTACTGAACAATAAATTTCGATACCAGTTGAGATTGGTACATCAGATCAGGTACTAAACAATAAATTTCGATACCAGTTGAGATTGGTACATCAGATCCGGTACTGAACAATAAATTTCGATACCAGTTGAGATTGGTACATCAGATCGGGTACTAAACAATAAATTTCGATACCAGTTGAGATTGGCACATCAGATCCGGTACTGAACAATAAATTTCGATACCAGTTGAGATTGGTGCATCAGATCCGGTACTAAACAATAAATTTCGATACCAGTTGAGATTGGTACATCAGATCCGGTACTGAACAATAAATTTCGATACCAGTTGAGATTGGTACATCAGATCAGGTACTAAACAATAAATTTCGATACCAGTTGAGATTGGTACATCAGATCCGGTACTAAACAATAAATTTCGATCCCAGTACCGATAAATTGATAGAATATTGATAAAAACTGGTGATATATGCTAAAATATCAACTTAACCACTTGAATTTAATTTAACAATAGTTGATTATTCGGTTGAAAGACAATATATATTATGAATGCAATTATATTACACATATACTTAAGTAATTAATTATATTTATTAGCGATACATTTCAATCTATCTCCAATACTGAATAGATGATACATAAGTAATATGAGCGATGAATACGTAGAAGTTTCAGTAAAGTGCAATAGATGGAGCCAAACTCAAATGTTAAATGTATAGCTACAAATTACAAGGTAATGAAAACCATTATATAGTTTAATTTATGTTATTGGTGTAGCTATTAGGAAGCTATGAAAATTTAGGATAAACATTTTATTCGGTTTTATTACTGATTTGCTTCAATGATTGGAAAATAACTATTAATACTTATAGCTTCTTCATAAAAAACTTGGTAGGAAAATTTTAAATGGTATTGTTATTGGTTAACTATGGTATTATTCAGGTTAACTCCATTGCCTCCCATACAATTAGTCTCCTCCTCTTGACACGGAAAGAGAATGCCCACAGTTTCTTTCCATTATAAATTTAAATGATTACCAGGGGAAAATTTACATTGCTTTTGAGGCCCATAATACAGTAGAAACTATATAGAGTTGAAATGTAAACATTTGATAATAATTTTAATTAACTCTCTTCCTTTTACCAGATAATGTTGTGCATCTTTCAAAGAAATTTGTTACCTTTAGTAGTATTACTGACAGGGATCATGATTCAACTGTGTTTGTTACAATCCTTTGGTCACAGACATAAGAAAACTGCATTTCGATATATTAGTTCTATGAAATGGACAATAGCTGTCAACAAATGTTTGTAAAATACTATCCTCTAAATTTCAAGATTTGATGATAAAATCAATCTAATTTAGTGCAAGATTCTACAATACTAATGTCACGACTAAAGTTTTGGATAAAAACAAAGTTTTGCTCTGCTCTAATACAAATTCTATAGCTAAGGAGCTGCCGTATCAAGTTCAAATCTTAATACGAGTTATTAAGACGTTTAAAATAACATAAGAAACTCAAAATTCACCAAGTTATCATTTATTAGCATATGTATGAGAATTTAGTATTGTGTGCAGTAGCCTTGCGCATTCTACACTGTTTATAGCTATCAGACTAATTGCGTGGGGAATATGGTGGTTGCGTGCGTTTATTCAGCAGAATTTTTATAATATGTATGAACACAATTCAAATAGAGTTTGTTGTTTGAAAACACCTATGGCTACACTATTGGCAATAGTAAGTATTGTTTTTTAAAAGGTAATATTACACATTTTTTCACCATCTTTCTTAGAGATCACTGATCTTTCATTAGTATCTCTAACTATATATATATATAAGAGGGAGGAATCACATGGATATTTTGTAGCAGATTTGAGTTTCTTGTATTTGCAAACTTTCAAATCATGGATGCCTATCTCTTCAACAGATTCTATGTTTTTGTCATGCAAAATAACGCATGAGTCTTTCTTCAGATTTGGGATAATTTTATGGTTTTCAATACTGAACAAAGTTTTGTTCACTGCTTGATCTTTTTTGAACTTATACCCTTCACTTATCCTCCGGCTCAATTGATGAAGCGGAGCATTAGAAGACCGAATTTTTCTTCGAATTATTACAATTTCAAATTACCCAAGCAGCTCTCATAAGGGAAGGCTGGAAATGAGTCCAGAACTCCTAATCTTGAACATCATCAGCAAGATGAATAATAGAATGAACATTGAAAGTAACATTCATATTATCAAATATTTTTTTATAATGTTTAACAAATGTAATACAAAGTTTTCTAGCATAGTTCAACATTTCTTGATCCAAAATTAAATATTTATCACAGAGAATCCTCAAAATATACATCAAAGTGATGAAATTACTGTACATGTCACCTCTTAAAACATCCTTGAAGATCAAGATGTCAGTGTACATTACAATATGTCTGAATTCTGTAGCTTTGAATCTATAAAATTCTTGAAATGATCTTGGTTTCCTATTAAAATCACATGGGAAATACTTTCTAATAACAATAACTCGGTCTTCTATGAGAGCTTTTTGAGCAGAATAAATTTTAAGAGAAACTTTATGTAAATATATGTTGACTAATTTGCGAACAATATCAAGTAATATTGGTTGCATATAGTCCATAACAAACGCATCAATCGTGTTCATGTTGAACGAAACAAAAGGACTTGTTCCTCTGTGATGTTCAGGTTGAGTTTTATCCCTAAATGTGGAATCAGCTCGTAGAGCGGCATTAGTAGCATTATATGAAACAGATCTAAATTTAAATTTTCATTTTACGCAGCATCTGTCACAAGCATAAAAGCCTCCGTGAATTTTGGTCTGCTTCAGAAATGCTTTGGCAGGTGCATCAGCAATAATTGAGCGAAGCTGAACATTTACAGTCTTATCTTGGATTTTGATTCCATATTGCATAAGAAATGAAAGTTCCCTGCAAAATTTTTCAAGAAACAGTGATACCTCAGGTTTTCTGTCACCATAATAGATAGCAGCAATAAATGGACATGTTGAATGATGAGAATACAATTGAGAATTATTACAGGACACCAGTAACGGCTAAAATGATGTGTTTCTAGATTTTTTAACCTGAGCACCATCAACATTAACATCAAGTTTATTAACATCACACGATTCAGACATGTCAATCTGGCAATTTTCTTTTATTTAATTTTCAATGCCATATTGGATAAATTGGCCTCCCTCCATATCTTCTATGTGACCAGTTTTTGTCTTTAATAGTGTTTTGGGATCACTAGGAAGTCAAGGATGGTGAGGCTTCAGAATGTTTAATAGTGATTTGAAGCTATTCAGGGGGATGTTATATTTATTATACCAATTTTTAAGGCTTTCATGAAAACTTACCTGTACTAGTAAAGGAGAGTCAGTACGAGGAAGAGAGGATATTGATAAGTTGGTAGGAGATACTAACGAAAAATCTTTCCATGAACTACCTAGAAATAAACGGGCTCGGAATGAAACGAGGTAAGGTTGGTTGCATTTGCACCAAATGCAATCTTAATGACCATAAGCACCAACAAAAGTTATTCAAAGACTGTAGGTCCGAACTGGTGGTAGCGGGACAGATGACAAGGCCGTCTGTCCGCGCTCGAAAGACGGACTGCGGATCCACTGGGGTCCGAGAGTCGTGCCGTCCTCGAGCTTCCCGTCTTTTTCGTTAAGGGAAAACAGCTGTGAAAGAATAGTTAGTTATTAATTAGAGGCCAAAATCAAGGAATGTGAATGAAGGTCTCATTGAAGTATACCACTTCCGTGGCGAGTAGTAAATAACTAAGCAACGGAAGATTTGATCAATTGGAAGAAATTTAATGGTCTATTGCTTACCGAGATTTAAGAGTATCAATTACAGAGATTTAAGGGTCTATCAATTACAGAGATTTAAGGGTCTATCAATTACAGAGATTTAAGGGTCTATCACTTACAGAGATTTAAGGGTCTATCACTTACAGAGATTTAAGGGTCTATCACTTACAGAGATTTAAGGGTCTATCACTTACAGAGATTTAAGGGTCTATCACTTACAGATATTTAAGGGTCTATCAATTACAGAGATTTAAGGGTCTATCAATTACAGAGATTAAATGTTTGATGAATTACGAAAAATAATAGATTCAAAAAATTATCGTAAGCTGCCGTCTTCCCTTTTAGATTACAGGCCGTGTTGCAATGACCACAGGCTACCTTAAGCAATCACTGGCATTCAGCACGACTTCATTCCAAACACCTCTGACTTACTGCTTTAGTGGGGAAGCCGGTCCTGGCTGCCGACGGCGGCCGTCGTAGTGCTGCAGATCGGTGGATCCCCGGGAGGAGGAGGCTCGGGAGGGCTTAGTCCCTCATGACGAGATGCGGGTGTCTCGTAGAAGTCGGCTATAAGCAGCCAGTTTACGCGGTTGCGTCGAAGCGTAGACAAATAGAGCCAGTAACGAGCCCTGTCTCTCCGCGCTCGAGTCTGGAGAGCGACCACGTTCGAGTTCGCAGCGTTACCCATTTCAGCTTCTCATTTGTGGTCTGATGTGAAGAAGGCTGGAAGAAGCTTCATAAACTTTTAATGCAAGCCAGGGCAATGAAATGAAGGTAAAGCCAAATGCCAGTGATTGTTCCTTTTGAATTTAGATGACATTAGCTTCCTAATTCACCTACGGTTGAGGATTTTCCTAACACTGCCAACGGGCCAATTCGGAGTTTCATACGTCATTTGAAACCCGAATTTTATTCCTTTTACTTAGCACTAAGAAAAAGTCAAATGGTGAATCAGAAATTCGAACACTTTAACACTTAAATGCTTAGATACTTAAGTACTACAAATTATCAACGCGACAGAAGCAAGAGAACCGAGACGTCAATTTGCCTTCGGTATGCCGCGAAAAACATGCAAAAAAATTAGAACATCAAGAATTCAAAAAAGGTAACGCATTTACACTGTACAATAGTTTGAAAATTAAATTTCTATTGAAATAAAATTTTCGTTTTCTGACTACCCTTCGTAGCCGCTGCTCTTGTCGGTCGGTTCCCCTGGATCGGGCGCTGCTCTGGTGAAGGGAGCTGGGCGTCGCGGTCGCCGTTAACCTGCTGAGGACGCATGAGGGGGATTACCGAGCATACGTGTCTTTTCACTCGCTCTCTTGTATTACCTTTCATCACGATGACTCCCGTGACTTCCCCTTGGTCATTCTTATGCACCTCTTTTACGATGGCCATTGGGTAATGGTTTGCTTTCAGCATGGGATCTTTAAGCAAAACCAGATCGTTCACTTCAAGACGGTCATGCTTCACCGGCTTATACCTCTCCTTTGCGTTGACCGCTTGATTTACAAGAGTTTGTCGGAACTCTTCATTATACGTTCGGGTTAAATTCTCCCGCACTCTACGCAGTTTCGTGAACTGCTCTCTGAGAGAAGATTTGGAACCTACAGACGCTGTCCATTCTTCATCCCGATCCGGGTCCGGTTGCAGTGCCGGGATCAAGTTGTACGTAACTAACTCCCGTCCATGGCAGAGAATTTCTGGGGTTAGAGTTAGAGGCACGCACGTAGATTGTTCATCGCGCAATGCTTCCTGAAAGGCAAGAGGCCTCTTATTCAACAGGTTAATAGTCTGCGCAATAAGCAGTTCGAAGTCATGATAGTCAAGGACATTATTGCGAATGGCACCGTAGATTATCCTCTTTGTGAATTTAACACAGACTTCCACGAGAGAACCGAGTGAGCTATTTCCCTTGAAATACTGTTGAAAACTAGTCGCCTGCATCCCATGATCAGAGAAATACGACTGCGCCTCAACATTACACAAGAAATTCTTTACGATATCGGCTCCAGCCGTAATTTGCGAACCCAAATCAGAAAATATGCGACTCGGTAAGCCGTGTTGGAAAACATGAATTTGTAAGGCTCGCAAAAAGCTTTTGACTGTTAAATCTGGAACCAAAATTAAATTAACAGCTCTGCTCCAGCAGCAGGTCAAACACAGAAGCCAGGTTTTACATTTTTCAGTTTGCTTTTTAACAAACATTGGACCTAAATAGTCGAGGAACAGATACTTAAAGGGCTCGGTAGGAGGATCGGTTCTGAAACTACGGTAAGAGCTTTGGTTTAGCTTAACCGTTCGCTTATTGAAACGTCGGCAGACGATACATTTTTTCAGAACCGCCTTCACAGCCGAGAAAAAACAAGGCACAAAAAACTGCTTTCGCAAACTCGCTAAAACAGCGTAACATCCTCCGTGGGCGAGAGAACTATGAGCATCTCTAATTACAAGCTCGACTACCTTGCTTTTAGGCGAGAGCAGGATGGGAAAATTGTAACTTTTGTCGTTACTCCACCTGCCGAATTTGCTTTTGACTTTCAATACGCCATCGCGTGGATCTCTGAAAACATTGATTTTGGATACCAACGGGGGTATATCTTTCAAGGCAGGATTGTCGCAACAGAAAAAATTTCTTAGGTCTGGGTAGAATGCAGCCTGATCTCTCAGGACGAGATCTCTCCACGATTTTACGCGAATAGACTCGTAATCGTCAATGATAGTGAGATGCTCGTACTTGTGCGGGGCCTTTGTTTTTAAGCGTTGTTTCAATTTATTTATGAACACTAACACCTGGCAATGCACATTTAGCAGCTTCTTTAGATTGCCGAATTTCTCCACGTCAATGATGTGGGGAGGCTCTGGCTGCATTGAAGGGTGCAAACCAGTACACGATTGTTTTGGACTTACGAACGGACTCGGCACCGTCACTGACACGGTGCCTGTCGGAGCCACCGCTTCTTCTGTAAGAAACTTAGGTCCGCTCGAGTAACAGCTCTTTTTCAGCTGGTTAAAGCTGAAACAGCGCGAGAGGCAATCTGCTGGATTTTGATTAGTAGGGACAAAATCAAAGGTAATGGCATTGCTACTGCACATTCGTTGTATGTAATTCAGTCGGTTTAGAACAAAGACAGACAGTTTTTGCATTTTGTTTAAAGTTTGCGTCTGCGAATTGAGCCAATGTAATGAGATGGTGCTATCCGTGAATAACTGCCTCTTAATGATCCTAATAGGACAGGGGCACTTTGTCCCCGACAGTTCATCGCTAAGATCGCACAACATCTCTACTCCTAACGTGATGGCTTGCAGTTCGAGAGTAGGAATCGTTTTGTTCTGCAGTTGAGTATTCACTAATCTATTTTTTGCAGCAAGGAAATGAACCTTCTTAGTCACGGAATTTTTAAGGTACACAACAGACGCATAAATAGTTTTGCTCGCATCTGTAAAAGCAATCAATTCGTATGGCTCGTCCCGATCTCCTACGAATCTACTTACCGATATCCGTGGAGTTTTGTTGGCTTGCCGTACGATGTTCTTCCACTGCCTCATCGCCTGGGGGTTTAACACTTCATCCCACGTCGTCTCTTTGTTGCTCTGCAACGAATGGAGGAACAACCTGGCTCTGTTAAGACAAGGCCCAGAAAAATTGAAGGGGTCGAACTGACTGGCTATGGTTTGAAGTATTCGTCGCTTCGTGTTTGCGGATCCGTCTAGCGAAATTTTTCTCGCCGCGATCCCGTCGTCGAGACGGTCCCACTCCAGTCCCATCAGCTTTACAGTTCTCGTCGTACGCGAAGAGGTTGCTTCGTCTATCGCCGTTTGTAGAGGTTCATCGTTTGTCGCCATCTTTTGTACCTCAAAACGGTAGGGAGAGAAGATGCTTTCAAGTAGATTGTATGCTCGTGACACTTCTTCACAGGTTCCCGAAAAGGCCCCATTGTCCATATAAAGAAGTGCATACAGCTGACGTTTTATTTGCACCAGCTCCTCTGAGTCTCCCTGAACGTCTAGGCAAAGGATCTTACACATAGCAAGCATTAGGATAGTAGGGCTGCACCTGATTCCAAAGCTGAGGCGAAGATTGCGATAAGCCACAAGGGAGTAATTCCCTTTTTTCACATCCTTAAACCAGAGAAATAGTAGCCGGTTTGAGTCTTCTTCATTTAGCGCTATTTGAAGAAAAGCTTTTTTCAGGTCGAAGATTAACAATTTTTCTCCAAACCTCAAGTGAGTCAAGGCGCTGGTAATTTTTTGATTAAGGTTCGGCCCTGGATGGATAACTTGATTGTGACTCAGGCTCGCTGCTCCGTTTTTTCTTTCACACAGGTTTGATAAAAACACAACGCGGCATTTTGTCGTCTCCTGTTCCTCGCGGAAAACTGCCATGTGCGCCAGAAAGCTGTGGGAGGGGTGTTCTTCGAGAAAAGATGAAAGGTCTTCAATTTTTTCTATGATACCTTCTTCCTCCCACTCTCTTATGCTGTCGTCGATCATGTGCAGCTTCTCTGGAGATTTCTGTTGCTGGCTAGTCAGGATTTTTTCCGCTAGGTGGAAGTTCTTACCCAAAAAATGTGCAACATCTCCCTTCCAGGTGAGGGGCATGATTAGCCTCCCATCGTCCTGACGGCGCGTGTTGTCTAACACGAAATTTACAACTTTGTCGTTAATTTCCACAGTGTTTTCCTCATACGGTTCCGTGTCGTAGCCCAACGAGAGCTGACATTGGGCATCGAGCATCTCTTCGGTGGCACGCCGCAGGGTATCGTCCACATCGTCGTCCTCGCCCAGCACAACTATGCGCGACTCTAGCACTTCGTGGTCTGGACTTTTTACATTCGGGTGACATTCGTCCCCTACTTCAATTTTTGGTTTTTGTAGCAAAGCCATACCGGCACACTCGTCATGACCTGTTACCTGAAAATTTTGGTCGGGCAATTCAGGGATATTAGTAACAAGTCTCGTCAGGCTGCCGCACAAAAGAATTCCTGCATGCGTTCTAGACATTACCGACGGTATAGGAGACCCGAACTGAACCTGATTCTCCAGCAGTACGTCAGGATCATTCATGCCAAGGATCAGTTCAATCTGAGAAATTTCATCAGTGATTAATAGATTAGGATCAGCAAGTTTGTAACCTTTACGTGATATTTCCGCAGCGGCCCTCGTTAACCCAGGGAGCTTGATGGAAGTTTTAATGTTAGGCACACAAATTGCTTTTATTTCGTGGAGGCAACCTCCAACTTCAAGTGGTACTTTTACCACTTTAGTCGAGTAATTTTTTGATTCGTTAAAGCCGTTGACAGTCACCAAGTAATCATCACACACCACCGGCAATTTCAATTTCTGTGCCAAACTTTCTACGATAAAATGAGGCTGGCAGCCTGTATCTTTCATGGCGCGCAACGTGCAGTTACCGATTTTACAAGCAAAAGTAGGTAAGATCGCTTCTCCTCCCACATTTACCTGCAGTGCGGCTCTCATCCAAACTACACCCGAATTGACTTTAGCATCGTTCTTTGGTTTTATTTTATCCTTCCTACTCTGAGCGGCACCCCGTTCATCACCCTTACTGGGACAAAGAAAGCTCATGTGATCTTTGTGACAGGAGAAGCAGTTACGACCAAATTTAAAAGAACATGCTGAGGTGACGTGGTTGGCATAACCACAACGAGTACACGCTCCTAGAGCCTTTAATTGATCGATTTTTGATCTGGCGGTTTTGAAAACCTCGCAATCTTTGGTGACATGGGACGAGTCCCGCGCGCCATCTCTGTCAGTACAGAGGCTACAGTACCGATATTTGGAGTTAGGACTAATGCTCGCAGATCCGGGGTTTACGTTAACAGCAAAATTTTGCATTGAAGAATTAGGTGAAATTTTCTTACCATGCAAGTTGTCCGACTGGCATTTGGTACGAATTTCTTTGCAACGATCCAAGGCTTTAAATATATTGTCGTTCATCTCTTTTAAGCTCGGCTTGTTAGAGTTACAGATATTAACCATCTGATTTTGCAAGTCAGGGGTCATCCCGTTCCAAATGAAATATTGGAGGACAGTATCTGTGTCTATGCCTTGTGAGCTGAAGAGTTCCTGAACAAGCCTCATTTCACTTACAAATTCATACGGGTCGCCACCTGGAAAGAGATTTAGTTGAGACAAACGCTTTATGGCATTGAATTTTTCGGCAATAGTGTCCGCGAACGCCTCCCTCAGTAGAGATTTAGCACCATCGTAAGATTGCTTAGCACCTGCAAGAGAATTGATTAGGGTAAGGGGTTCTCCGGTCAATTGTCGTTTCAGGTACACGAACTTTTCATAGTCAGATAGGTCATACTTTGTAACTATGTTCTCAAAGTTCTCTAAAAAATTGATCAAAGTTTCCCCTTTCTCATTCCCAAAAATTGGCAGGGGAATTTCTGGCAATTTCAGTTTGTTAAGACGCGAAGTTGGTACAACAACCGTGCTACCCTCTGCAGAAACTGTCTCCACCGGAGAATTACTTTTTAGTAGAGTGATACTGTCAATGATTTTTTGTTGATACACATCCGCAGCATCCCACTCTGTATTCAGTGCAGATTCATCAGAGGTTTTTGCCCACAGGGCTGCACTAATCGAAGAGTCGAGAGTTTTCA
Source organism: Morinoia aosen (assembly GCA_030386875.1). Classification (NCBI taxonomy): domain Eukaryota; kingdom Metazoa; phylum Arthropoda; class Malacostraca; order Amphipoda; family Talitridae; genus Morinoia; species Morinoia aosen. The sequence goes on from CM059562.1 coordinate 35,755,565, forward strand.
GCTCAAGGCGCAAACTCTCCAAGTTAGCAAGGCTAGACAATTTTTCTGCATTGGTCAAAGTGGATATATTACGTTGAACTTTGTCGTGCAGTTTGCTGGCCCGAGCGCGCAGGTAACCTCGCTGCTTTAGGGGAAAATCGGTCTCAGGCATTATCAAATTAGAAGTCAAGCACGCAGTAGAAATAGGCAAGCATAGGCTACACAGCCGAAAATTTATAGACACCAAGGAAAGAATACAAGAAAGAGCCCCCACCCGAGGCACCAACCTACTCCAACAGCACTCCACCACACCGTCAGCCAGCTAGCAACACATGTCCTGTCACGGTCGCCATAACGAAAAATCTTTCCAGGAACTACCTAGAAATAAACGGGCTCGGAATGAAACAAAGTAAGGTTGGTTGCATTTGCACCAAATGCAATCTTAATGACCATAAGCACCAACAAAAGTTATTCAAAGACTGTAGGTCCGAACTGGTGGTAGCGGGACAGATGACAAGGCCGTCTGTCCGCGCTCGAAAGACGGACTGCGGATCCACTGGGGTCCGAGAGTCGTGCCGTCCTCGAGCTTCCCGTCTTTTTCGTTAAGGGAAAACAGCTGTGAAAGAATAGTTAGTTATTAATTAGAGGCCAAAATCAAGGAATGTGAATGAAGGTCTCATTGAAGTATACCACTTCCGTGGCGAGTAGTAAATAACTAAGCAACGGAAGATTTGATCAATTGGAAGAAATTTAATGGTCTATCGCTTACCGAGATTTAAGGGTCTATCAATTACAGAGATTTAAGGGTCTATCAATTACAGAGATTTAAGGGTCTATCACTTACAGAGATTTAAGGGTCTATCACTTAGAGATTTAAGGGTCTATCACTTACAGAGATTTAAGGGTCTATCACTTACGGATATTTAAGGGTCTATCAATTACAGAGATTTAAGGGTCTATCAATTACAGAGATTAAATGTTTGATGAATTACGAAAAATAATAGATTCAAAAAATTATCGTAAGCTGCCGTCTTCCCTTTTAGATTACAGGCCGTGTTGCAATGACCACAGGCTACCTTAAGCAATCACTGGCATTCAGCACGACTTCATTCCAAACACCTCTGACTTACTGCTTTAGTGGGGAAGCCGGTCCTGGCTGCCGACGGCGGCCGTCGTAGTGCTGCAGATCGGTGGATCCCCGGGAGGAGGAGGCTCGGGAGGGCTTAGTCCCTCATGACGAGATGCGGGTGTCTCGTAGAAGTCGGCTATAAGCAGCCAGTTTACGCGGTTGCGTCGAAGCGTAGACAAATAGAGCCAGTAACGAGCCCTGTCTCTCCGCGCTCGAGTCTGGAGAGCGACCACGTTCGAGTTCGCAGCGTTACCCATTTCAGCTTCTCATTTGTGGTCTGATGTGAAGAAGGCTGGAAGAAGCTTCATAAACTTTTAATGCAAGCCAGGGCAATGAAATGAAGGTAAAGCCAAATGCCAGTGATTGTTCCTATTGAATTTAGATGACATTAGCTTCCTAATTCACCTACGGTTGAGGATTTTCCTAACAGATACTGATGAAACAGATGCACATTCAAAATTAGAAGAATCTACGCCCAATGCAGCAGGACTCTTCTGATCTTCAACGCTAATAGCCGCCTTCATTGATTGTCCAGATTCTAGTCTATTTGTTAAATCCAAATTTTCACTCTCACCGAAGTCATCACTTTTTTCCACAAAATTATCATTCAATTCACAATTTTCATTAGAATCGACGACGTTGATTGTTTTATAACTACTATGACCACTTCCACTTTCAACACTGCCAATGGCCTCCATAAATTTAGCATGAGACTTTTTCAATAGATGGTAGTTTTTCCGAGGCATTTTTGTTGCTACGTCAGTTAAAAAGTACAGAAATGTTTCCTAGCCTCAATAAGAGTTTTCATCAAAATTAACGTTTAACAGTAAAACACGAACTCCACTATACACGCAGAAGTCAAGCCAACATCTATATCCATAGAGCGTAAGTGTCGTCGTTATCGCGCGGCCGTTCAACGAACAGGCAGTCGATCATTACTCGATTCAAACGGGTATTATCGAGCATGAAATGGCTGAAAAATACTTTTACCCTTTTCGATATGAGTTGTTTTGTGTCAAGTATGCGTACTTGTTCAATATATAGACATTTATTGCTATAGTAACACATGACAAACAATTTTAGTATATTTTTTAGAAAAAACTAGACCTTCGAAACTCATTGGACGACTGAAAAAACAAGAACTGTGAGCCTGTGATAACAGTAATTCTGAATATACATATTAGTGTAACGTATTCACATTTCTTGATATCTGTCAAATATATCTGCACTCATTAATGACTGAAATAACTATTTATTAAATTTATGCTACATTTCATACAAATTACTCCGTATTATTGGCGTACGATGTCAACCCAAAGTTTGGGCTACAAAAATTTATATTTTAATTTTTTTTTTATCGCGAGATTTTTAATTATTATGAGATAGTTTTCACTTATATGAATATCGTACATATATATATAAATATATATATATATATATATATATATACACTTTTAGTTTATTATTAGAAATAAAACTATTTACTACATTGTCCCAATAACAAATTGATATCATAAATAAATATATCTTTTTTTCGATATTGTTTTGTTATAAGCCTATTATGGTAATCCAAGATTCCAATATCAGGTCAATAAATAATTAAATTTCCTAGGTCGAATGAAGTGAAAATCGCGTTCTTTTCCGTTTGCCCAGTCGACATAGATGAAAAGTGCATATTTAGCCGATTCCACGGTCGACAGAGGTAAGAAGCGCGTTTTATGCCTTTCCTCGGTCAAATGCGATGAAACCACGTCTTAGGGTGTTTCTTAGGTTGAATGCAGAGAAAATCGCGTTTTATCTCGTTTCCTAGGTCGAATACAGCGTAAATCCCGTCCTTGGCTGTTTGCCTAGGCGACAGAGGTGAAAAGTGCATCCTGAGCTGATTCCACGGTCCACAGAGCTAAGATGCGAAATTTGGGCCATTCCTAGGTCGAATGCAATGAAAATCGTGTTTTAGCTGGTTTACTAGGTCGAATGCGCTGAAGATAGCGTTCTTTTCCGTTCGCCCAGTCAACAGAGGTGAAAAGTGCATATTTAGCAGATTCCACGGTTGACAGAGCTAAAAAGCGCGTTTGGGCCTTTCGTAGGTCGAATGCTGTGAAAACAGGTCTTATCTTGTTTCCTAGATCGAATGTGTTAAAAATCGCGTTCGTTTCCGTTTTCCCAGTCAACAGAGGTGATAAGTGCATATTCAGCCGATTCCACGGTCGACCGAGCTAAAAAACGCGTTTTGGACATTTCCTAGGTCGAATGCGGTGAAAATCGCGTCTTATCTTGTTTCCTAGGTCGAATGCGGCGAAACTTGGGTTCTTTTCCGCTTGCCAAGTCGACTGAGGTGAAAGGTGAATATTTAACCGATTCCACTGTCGACAGAGCTAAAAAGTGCGTTTTGTGCCATTCCTAGGTCAAATGCGGTAAAAATTTACGTCTAATTTGATTTCCTAGGTTGAATGCGGTGAAAATCGCGTTCTTTTCCGTTTGCCCAGTTGACAGAGGTGAAAAGTTCATATTTAGCCGATTCCACGGTCGATAGAGCTAAAAAGCGCGTTTTAGGCCATTCCTAGGTCAAATGCGGGGAAAATCGCGTCTTAGGTTGTTTCCTAGGTCGAATACAGTTAAAATCACGTCCTTTGCTGTTTGCCAAAGCGACTGAGGAGAAAAGTGTATATTTAGCAGAATCCACGGTCGACAGAGCTAAAATGCGCGTTTTGGGCCATTCCTAGGTCGAATGAGGTGAAAATCGCGTCCTAGGTTGTTTCCTAGGTCCAATACGGTGAAAATCGTGTTTTTTCACGTTTGCTCAGTCGACGAAGGTGAAATGTGCATATTTAGCCGATTCCACGGTCAACAGAGCTAAAAAGAGCGTTTGATGCCTTTCCTCCGTGGAATGCGGTGAAAACCGCGTCTTATCTTGTTTCCTAGGTCGAATGCGTTGAAAATCGCGTTCTTTTCCGTTTGCCCAGTCGACAGAGGTGAAAAGTGCATATTTAGCCGATTACACCGTCGACAGAGCTAAAAAGCGCGTTATGGGTCTTTCTTAGGTTCAATGCGGTGAAGCCTTGTCTTAGGGTGTTTCCTAGGTCGCATGCGGTGGAAATAGCGTCTTATCTTGTTTCCTATGTCGAATACAGTAAAAACTACGTCCTTTGCTGTTTGCCCAGGCGACAGAGGTGAAAAGTGCATCCTGAGCCGATTCGCGGTCGACAGAGCTAAAATGCATGTTTTGGGCCATTCCTATGTCGAATGCGGTGAAAATCGCGTCTTATATTGTTTCCCAGCTCGAATACGGTGAAAATCGCGTTCATTTCCGTTTGCCCAGTTGACGGCGGTGAAAAGTGCATATTTAGCCGATTCCACGGCCGACAGAGCTAATAAGCGCGTTTTGGGCCTTTCCTAGGTCGAATGCGGTGTGAAAATCGCGTCTTATCTTGATTCCTAGGTCGAATGCGATGAAAATCGCATTCTTTTCCGTTTGCCCAGTCGACAGAGGGGAAAAGTGCATAGTTAGCCAATTCCACGGTCGACAGAGCTAAAAAGCGCGTTCTGGGTCTTTCCATGGTCGAATGCGGTGAAGCCGCGTCGTAGGGTGTTTCTTAGGTCGAATGCGGTGAAAATAGCGTCGTATCTTGTTTCCTAGGTCGAATACAGTGAAAATCACGTCCTTTGCTGTTTGCCCAGGCGACAGAGGTGAAAAGGGCATCTTGAGCCGATTCCGCGGTCGACAGAGCTAAAATGCGCGTTTTTGGCCATTCCATTGTCGAATGCGGTGAAAATCGCGTCTTATATTGTTTCCCAGCTCGAATACGGTGAAAATCGCGTTTTTTCCGTTTGCCCAGTCGACAGAGGTGAAAAATGCATATTTAGCCGATTCCACTGTCAACAGAGCTAAAAACCGCGTTTTGGGCTTTTCCTAGGTCGAAGGCGGTGAAAATCGTACCTTATCTTGGTTCCTAGGTCGAACAAAGTGAAAATCACGTCCTTTGCTGCTTGCCAAAGCGACAGAAATGAAAGTTCATCTTGAGCCGATTCCACGGTCGACAGAGCTAAAATGCGCGTTTTGATCCATTCCTAGGTCGAATGAGGGGAAAATCGCGATTTAGGTTGTGTCCTAGGTCGAATGCAGTGAGAATCGCGTTTTTTCCCGTTTGCCCAGGTGACAGAGGTGAAAAGTGCATCTATAGCCGATTCCACGGTCTACAGAGCTAAAAAGCGCGTTTGGGCCTTTCCTAGGTCGAATGCGGTGAAACCGCGTCTTAGGGTGTTTCCTAAGTCGAATGCGGTGGAAATTGCGATTTATCATGTGCCTTATGTCGAATACGGTGAAAATCACTTCCTTTGCTGTTTGCCCAGGCGACAGAGGTGAAAAGTGTATATTTAGCCGATTCCACGGTCAACACATCTAAAAAGTGCGTTTTGGGCCTTTCCAAACTCGAATGCGGCGAAAATCGCGTCTTATCTTGTTTCCTGGCTCGAATACAGTGAAAATCACGTCCTTTGCTGTTTGTCAAAGCGACAGTGGTGAAAAGTGCATCTTGAGCCGATTCCAGGGTCGACAGAGCTAAAATGCGAGTTGTGGGCCATTCCAAGGTCGAATGAGGTGAAAATTGCGTCTTAGGTTGTTCCTAGGTCGAATGCGGTGAAAATCGCGTTCTTTTCCGTTTGCCCAGTCGACAGAGGTGAAAAGTGCATATTTCGCCAATTCCACGGCGACAGAGCTAAAAAGTGCGTTTTGGGTCTTTCTTAGGTTTAATGCGGTGAAGCCTTGTCTTAGGGTGTTTCCTAGGTCGCATGCGATGGAAATAGCGTCTTATCTTGTTTCCTAAGTCGAATACAGTAAAAATCACGTCCTTTGCTGTTTGCCCAGGCGACAAAGGTGAAAAGTGCATCATGAGCCGATTCCGCGGTCGACAGAGCAAAAATGCGCGTTTTGGGCCATTCCATTGTCGAATGCGGTGAAAATCGCGGCTTAAATTGTTTCCCAGCTCGAATACGGTGAAAATCGCGTTCATTTCCGTTTGCCCAGTCGACGGCGGTGAAAAGTGCATCTTTAGCCGATTCCACGGTCGACAGAGCTAAAAAGCACGTGTTATGCCTTTCCTCGGTCGAATGCGTTGAAAATCGTTTCTTAGGTTGTTTCTCATGTCGAATGCGGGAAAATCGCGTTCTTTTCAGTTTGCCAGTCGACAGAAGTGAAACGTGCATATTTAGCCGATTCCACGGTCGACAGAGCTAAAACCCAATTGAAAATCGAGGACGTCGCGCCGATGTGTTATGGCCGAGCAAGGGATAATGTAAGAGACGTATTGCCGGTAAATCATCTCCGCATCATAGGCGAAATGTCCACTTAGGGACGAAATTTTCGGCCCAGGGACATCGGCGGCCAACTGCGATGACCGGCCATTCTACGTCTTTGCTCGTCTCCGGCATGTCTAATTTCGCCGGCGATATGTACATGATACGCGGCTGGCCATCCTTGAATTCTGCTTAAAAAAAAACTCTCGGCCATGCATAGCCGAGAGTTTTTTTACAGCAGAATTCAAGGATGGCCAGCTGCGTATATATATTTATAGATACAATTATATATTTATTTAGGTATTTATATAATTATATAAAAATTTCTGAGTCGTTCAGTAGCGATTATCTTGGTTGTGCGCTGCCGAGAGTTTTTTAATCGCAAAATTGAAGGATTGCCAGGCTCAAATCATACATATATTAATAGGGAAAATGTATTTATGTATTAGTAGAGTTTATGGGCGATTGCTCGTAACGGCGAATACCCTAAGCTGAAATGCCGTAACCTGGAGACTCACTGTATACATATATATCTATAAAACTGCAAATATATAACAAATTTGACGGCTGCTCTCCAGGATGGCAATGTCGCTGAGCGTAGCCGAGCTTCTAGAAGTAAATCCTTTATTCAAAGAATTTCGAAGAAAGAATTAAAATGGAAGTTAGTGGAAGGACGCTGGGAATCCGTTTGACCAAAGCGCGTCTACAAACCTTGTGCACAGGCACAAAATTGAAAAAAATTTATGAAAGATAAAAATTTCAGAAAAAAGTAAAAGGTGATGGAAAAAGACACCAGCGAACCGGGATAAGATGTTCCGTTACAAGAAAAAAAAACAGTTTATTCCAATTAAGACACAGGCCATTGGATTTTAAGACGCTTCAACTTGAAGATCGTTAGTTGATAAACATTTGTGTGTGGGTGTCGAAAAAAAAGTAATTGACAGAAAATCATGAAAATGTATTCCCCCTGTTGAATTATTTTGAGGTTTTTGATGCATAAACACTAAATATACATGCACCTACATATGTATATCTCTATCGATTCATGAATAATGCAACCGACGCATTGATGAAAAAAAATTTGTTTAGTCCTAACTTTAATTGAAATATGAAGGCAGCCTTTAGCGATATCGGGGAGATGAATTGAGAGTAAAAATTGGTGGATGTACAGTCTAAAGGATCGACGCAGTATAAATTCGGAAGCGTCTTATGTTTGGGTTTCAACTAGTATACCAAGAGACTAGCTCGGAAAAAGTTTAACCATTCAACCAATTCATGATATTTCTTACGCGAGCATAATAGGCCATGTATTTGCCTACAAAAAATAAAAAAAAACACTCGAGTCAGGACCAAGGAAATGATAGTCGCATAATACTAATCGAAAACATTTTACAAACCGAATGGAAAATTTTGTGAATGCCTACCAAAATCATGAAGTCAAAAAGCTGTCGGAATGAAACAATTAAAACATCTTAATATTAAGATCCTTGGTTGATATTCGCACATGGGTGTCGTAATACCCATGTCAATTATTGTCGAAATACAAAATGATTGAGAGAAAGGCACGGTCTACGTGCCTTTATCTACGTTCCCTTCGTTGCGGTAATCTGATTTTTATAATGCATATAAATACAAGTGATAAGGAAACATAATCATAATGATGTATTGTTGAAAACTATCTAAGAAGTGCGCACTTACATTGCCATTTTAGCATGCGAACGTAAGACCTAGTCACATGAGAGATTAATGTTGGAAGTAAAATGGACATATTTCAATTGTTTTGCGTCTAAGACAATGAGGTCAACATTCGGTACAATTTTTCATTCTTGCGTATCTACTATTGTGCCAAAATAACGAGCTCGAAGTGAATAAAATATTTTACCATAACACAAAGTTATAATTTCCTACGGTAATAATACTGGAGCAAAAAAGTTTCCCTGTCAAAAACATAAGGATTCTTGTACAATGCCAACCATAGCATTTGCCGCATAGCTTGGTCAACACAAAAAGTCAAACTACCTAAAATAGTGTTGTTATAATGTACTCAAGAGCGCAAGAAACGATTTAGTGCCACACAAGTTTAGCTAGAACATTTCAGGACAGGGATATATATTTACGTATACATGCAAAACAAAAAGCTCTAAGTTTTGAAATAATATTTAATAACGAGTTCACAAAATTTGAAACTAAAATCAGTACGAATTTCCGCATCACCGTATTTTGGTTTAAAATTCCTGAACAAGTCAGTGATTTGCTTTAAACGCAACCTTATCAGAGACTTTAGGAAACTTTCCGATAAAATTTATCATCTTTACTAAGAAAACATTCCAGAGTCCTGCTCCATCATCGATTCAAAGGAAAAAAATCATTGCGTCTGAAATAAAAGATCTAAGTACAATGAATTGCGGAGACTAAAAATATATCATGCGAGTAAAAACAAAGTATGGCACGGAAACAAAAACAAAACACAGAAGCACAAAAAAAATCCCGTAAAATATGAGTATGAAATGAAATTGAGCTGGTAATGACGAGGTTTCTATTCAATACTTGCAAAGGGTACGAACTGTCCATATTGTTCAAATCAGGGTTTCGCTTAAAAATATGCACGGACTTAAAAATTCTGAGGTCATACGGTGTTGAAGCAGAGTATAAAATTTCGAAATCGGTAGGAGATGTAGGGACATTACATTTCCAGCATGATTTCGCACTGCAGAATGCGATGGGTGTGCTGGTTGATTCCCAGTACGCTAGCTTCTACCTCTATGCTTTGCCACTCTGATATAGAAATTTCGTAACGTAATACCAACGAACAAAGATGTGCACTGCACACACAAGAGTACAGCAATGCGGCTAGCATTTGAGGCCTGTGCTTCTGTGTTTTTCATTTTCCCGTGCCATACATTGTATTTTCACTCTCCTGATATATTTTTGGTGCCTTCAATTCACTGTACTTTGATCTTTTCTTTCAGACGTAATTATTGTTTTCCTTGGAACTGATGATGGAGCGGGACTCCGAAATGTGTTCTTAATAACGATGATAAATTTTATCAGAATTTTTATCCATCTTAAGTTTCTAAATAAGTACATAGCGTCAGTTCTATTAAACGTTTCGAAGACCAGCTCCCTTAAATCATATCATCATATATTTCGAGAAATCTTTTAAAATATGATTTTAATACTTAGTCCTTTCTTCGTTTCTAAATTCCCAAAGATCATTCGCTTCAAAAAAAGTAACTTCCCAGGCTTCTTGAAAATGCTCTATTATAACAACTAATGAACGGCCTACCAAACCTCGTGCTTACGAATCATCCTGGGAGCGCTTGTTCTCATAGATACAATAGTTCTAAGGAAACTTTTATCACTCCAACTCAGAGCACGGCTAATGTCTTCCTGTCTAATTCTACTGACACTGACAGTGGCTCCACACCGGCTGGTGAACGATTCTCCACTGCTGGAGGAGAAGTGAGGAGTCTCTTGCCTCTTCCTCCACTCCCGTTAACCGATCCTGTATAAAAAGCATGGTTAATTGCCAAGCATTGGATTACGATATAACAAATGAATATTCTCTCTTCGCGAAATGCCTTACCTCCAGTTTTCTGATATTTCTGGCATTCTACGAACAGTTTTTATTTTTGACTGGAACTTTTATACGAACCAGTTATGCAAAATGGAAGGAAAACTTCGGAGTGTGGCCAAAATATCACCTCCGAAAAGCAGTGTGGTGCGCAGCTTATTTTCTTTAACTATTTCATAAATTGAATTTCAATGAGGATAAATGTTCGTCATAGAAATAGGTTTTATCAAGTTTACTCTTCATTTTAGGTCATGTATCAGCAGCTTAACTCTTCTAACACATTTCCTGCGAAGTGACCAACCGGTGGTCACTTAGGTGATTTCCATAGTGCTGCTGACCGACCTGCAGTCACTAACTCATTTATTATTATTATTTAATGAAAGCTAAATATAGGCTCGATACAGTAAATGTTCGCTATTTTCAAAGTTGATTACCACATTTGACTTAAAATTTGAATTGAATATTGAACTTCAGTTTACCCCATCGCTGTTAACGTGTTTATAAGGATATACTGGCTAGACAAAAACTCTGGAAGAGAAAAATACCGAATTACTTGTGTATTAAAAATTAAAAATACATCTTTAATATATTACCAACCTTTCGTTTTAATTATATTCTAACGTACATATTAGAGACACATGTGAAATTATGCTTTCACTACTATGATAAAATTGTATTGTTAAAAATAAACTATACTATCAAATTCCTATAAAGCGTTGAAGAAAAAGGTTATAGCAATAAAAAATTCTCTAGTGTGTATCAAGAAATCAAGAAGAGGAGAGTCCCAATGCATTACGCACCCAAAATGTCACAAAAAATTAGAAAAAAAATAAAATAAATTAGCACTAAACATTAACTGGAATAGATTTCCTTCCAATGCGAGGCCTCATATGAGCAGAAAAAAAACGAATTTTACATATCAATATGAACGAAACAACGTTATCTGAGCGTTATTCTCGCCGGCTTACGTCAGGAAAGAATTCATCCATTTTCATAATTGGGGCGGTTGAGTATCTCTCTCAGGGTCCTCAGATGAATCCGATTCTTCTGAAAGTAAAACGCGGATATGAGATACTTCCAGATAGGTCTAGGTCGATGTAAGAACGTATCACGTATTTTTTTCTGAAAAGAAAATTTCTTTATTCCGCCTTAGTTTTTGTACAATAATAGTCTTATTAAAATTTCTTGCAGATTAACAATTTCACCCCTATAGGTACTAGTGTGGATGACTGCTCAATACGTAACCTCTTAATTAAGATGTTGAATATTATTTAGGTTTCCTGCTGGACATATTCAAGTGTTTTTGTGTTTAAGCAGTCTACACGTCGAGCAAGGTTGAGTTAAGATTTTTTTAGGGTGAGTTATGACAAGTCATTTAATGCTCAATTGAACAAAAAGAAAACATTACTGTGGACGGTGAAAATATGTTAATGGCACTGTTAGATTTTGCGTGGGCTGCAGATTTTTAATGTTGGATTTAATCCTACAATATCGATTGCAAGAGAACGAATGGCAGATTTTTATTAGAAATTGAACTGGCAACTATAAATGGAAGTTGTTATATTATCCTGCTAATATTCAATTATGTTTACACTAAAGTATTATTATATTCACACATTTGTATTAGAAACACATACAATTTACGTCCACTGCTATAATCATAGAAATATATTCTCAAAAAGATACTCCAACAAATTCCTATGAAGATGTGCTGAAGAAAAAGGTTATAGCAATAAAAAATCCTCTAATGTGTATGAAGAAAGGGAATGTTCCAAAACATTATAAAATGAAGTAAATTATTAGTGTATAGTTAAATAAAGGGTATTACTGTTATTGATGCCACAGTACTTTGAAGCTCAACTCGCTCTTTCCTTATCATTGATAAAAGAATCGTAAAAATATTATTTTCGGCAAAGAAACATTTACAGAGGGAAGCTTATATGACGAGTATAATTTGTGCGCCATTCCACTTATTACGAGAGGTGGTGAACGACAAGTTGACTACTTCTCAACAAAAATCTCTTACTTCGTCTGCACACAATTACAGTCCCTCCTTTTCACTTTGATATTCTAATTAACAATAATGCTGCGTGAGATCAGCCTATTTTTAATTGTATAAACATTTATACGCATTTTCAAGTTTGTAGCGTAGACCCTTGAATTGTCTGTTCACTCACCTCGATTCTCAACATCTTTTCAACTTTAATTTAAAAAAGATCAAGTTCAATTTAAAACAGCTCAAGTTTTATCTAGAAAAAGTCAAGTTCAATTTAAAAAAGCTCAAGTTTAATTTAAAAAAGCTCATGTTTAATTTAAAAAAAGTCAAGTTTAATTTAAAAAAAAATCAAGTTTAATTTAAAAAAAACTCAAGTTTAATTTAAAAAGTTTAAGGTCAATTTAAAAAAGCTAAAGTTTAATTTAAAAAGGATCAAGTTTAATTTAAAAAGTTGACTTTTAGAGGAATCCATTACTGCCATAACACCCAGGCTATCTATGTCTACGCTCCTACAATCATATATAGAAGCATTTTGCTGGAATACTTGCGTTAGAAAATTTGAAAGATGGGAAATAACGTATAAATGCACTTAGGTATGGTATAATGAGGTAAAAATTAAATTATTAGTTGAGAGATTGGCCTTTAATTTGGTATACATTTTATGTGTAATACTAGGTTATATACCTTGATATAATAAGCCATTATTGTAGAGCATTATTGTTTAAATATAATTTTGAAGCTAAATAATGTTCAACTTTTCAGTCAGTGCAGTTTGATAAATGTCACACAGTTACTTATAACATAAAATTTATCTTGAATTTTTTGGTCAATAGATATACACTGTATGTACTGATGATCTGCTTGTCAAATGTTTAGCAAATGATACATTGGTAAAACTTGAAGAACGGCAAATTAAGTACAAAATCACAACAGCTTGGTTTGTCTGATATTCGATTTACTCTATTTTCAGTGTCAGTTTTTTTAAATATATGCATGCATTCTCAGAAATAAACTTTACTTAAATTATTATTACCTAGGTATGAAATTTTAGAAACCCAATGTTTCAAAATTGAAATTCTTTTTTTCTATATATAGCCTGCTTGAGACTTTTCAAATTAAACTTGATCTTTTTTAGATTGAACTTGAGCTTTTTTAAATTGACCTTGAACTTTTTTAAATTGAACTTGAGCTTTTTTATGAACTTGAGCTTTTTTAAATTGAACTTGAGCTTTTTTAAATAAAACTTGAGCTTTTTTAAATTGAACTTGACCTTTTTTAAATTAAACTTGAGCTTTTTTAAATTGAACTTGAGCTTTTTGAAATTGAACTTGAGCTTTTTTGAATTAGAGTTAAAAAGCTGTAGTTAGTAGTCATATGTCTACTCAAATATTTATCAACTGCCCCAATAAGCACCTAAAAGCGATGAAATTCAAGTAATTAAAAACAATGAAATACTAGAAATATGTATATTTTAAAATAACCAAAACTCAAAACAGTTATTCACACACGCGTAAAATACTTACTTGATGAGCCTTAAGTTTGAAGGTGTATGAACGCCCCTCGCCTTTGCAGCAGTTTTTTCAGGCAACGAGCAAGTTCTGTAACATTTCCTTCACTTGGCCACCGCACTTTTATCATGGCCTTGAGTAAATATTTAATTCGATAGAAGAACTTGCTTCTTTTTTATTTTTTTACTGAAAAAAAAAAAAACATTTTTTAATAAGTAAATTTTTTGAATAAGAAGTAAATCAAGAAATATAATGAGAAAGCAATCGATCTTGAGTACTTTTACATAAATACCTCTAAAAAATACCCTTCACATAACAGAATTTGAAAAATTAAACTAAGCTAGAACTCTCCTACCGATAAGGAAGTTCTAACGATGAGAGTAACTGTCGATCGACGCAAAATCATTTAAAACTTTCATCCAGTACAAATTCTAAGTTTGCCCATGCATATATCGTTCAAACACCTGCATTACAATCAATAAAATCTCAGTTTTAAAGCAATAATTGCGAATTAGTCACTTCACGTCGGGCAACTTCACAAACTAACCAACTGCCAGTGCTGCAGCGCCGGGGCGGTGAAACGGACTGCTACTTCAAAACTTCGAGAGTTCGAGTGCTTTGACAGCTCATAGGGCAAGTTTTTAGGGTAAATCAACTCCGAGACTTCATGTTTGAATGTTCGTTACAAATTTTTGAATGAATACATTATTCTAGACAAAAAAAACTATCCATATCACTTGTTCTTGGAAGGCTGTATGAGTACAGCCTTCCACTGAGTCACTGAGTACAAAGTACTTTTTTGTTATTCCATTTTAATTCAAACTAGCAAGGATAGGGTAGTTTGTAGATTGGTCATCGACAGGCCTTCGACTGATAATCGACTCTTTACAAATCACTTGTTAACTTCTATTCCAGACATGTTTATTTATTATATGTCTTCTCAGTATGTTTCGTTGATGATTAAGTTTTTGTATTACATTGAGTAAAAATTATAACCGATTTTTAGTTTTCGTTCTAAGTGTTGAGGTATGTGGCGAATTTGTAATCATTTTGCTATTCAAAATGCGAGAGTGTAAACGTGTCTCTAATTTTCTCATCTCTTTCTCTCATTCAAACGAATATTCATTTGTGCGATGTCTCTAGAACGTAATAATTAGAATAACATTAATATTTTAAGTATTATTTCCATCTTACAAACACTCATATGTCTTGAGAAGAGACTTCAGCTTACGCACGACTGCCTCGGGAATAAAAAAAGTTCTATAAAAATTAAAAGATCAACGTTACTTGAGTTGCGAACCATGAAAACTTAGACTTGTATTGCTTTATTATTCCTATTATTACTATTATTATTATTATTATTTTTATCATTATCATTATCATATAAGAAAGTTCTAGCCTCCCTTAACCACGACAAAGATGTTCTAAGAGAGGAAGGAGGAAGGCGCCATTCAGTATGGAGTAGAGGGAACGCGGAATCTATGCACAAGGTGCACAGAAACAGGAAGCTAAGAAAGAAGTTCATGAAACGAGATAAAATTGAATAAGAAAGTAGTAAGTGCTGAAAAACAGGACAGCAGTGAACCGAAAAAAGGTGGTCCGTAACGAAACAAAAACCTATTCTATTTTAACAACAAGGAAGAATACCTAACCTCTAGCTCGGGCGCTCACAAAGTCCCCCTGGGAGCGCTAATTCCCATAGATACAACAGTTGTATCCCCCTGAGGGGAACTTGTATTGCTTTACTTCTTCAAACAATAATCAATATGATTACTCGTTAGAATAAAAGTGTTTCTTATTACCACATGTAATTCTTTGCAAGGTAATTAGCAAAGTTTTATGCGGTATTTCGTTTAGGAAACTACAGCGTGTACTGTCAGAAAACTTGTTATTAGAAACTATCATAATTAAATGCGCTTTCTCTTAGCATTGTTTGAAATCTTTGTGCTTCTTGAAATAATTAGCATTGTCAGCATCACGATATTTTCACCATAAAAAAAAACGACTAAGAATAAAATTTAGAAATACGATTAATCTTAGGTATAATTCTTAGGTATATGATTCACGATTTATAAATTCCATTTTATATTACTTCTTATTTTATAAATTTCCGAATGATGATTAAATTCATTAGAATCTATTTAGAACTGAAAAGTAATTACACCGATTTCACTCGTGAATATCATTTCTCAATGTAAAATCATGCATAGATATGAATAAATATTCATGTCCTCTCAGTAAGTAGCACTTCTCTTCTGAGAGAGATAGACTGCTGGGACTGTGGTAATGTGTTTGACTTGTGTCTGGTATTGAAGAAAGAAATGAAAACATGCGTATAACAATGGCATGGTAAAAAATACACAAATGAACACAAGTAAACGCAGCAATGCATTTATTCTGCAGTACAGTAAAGTCTTCACTTTCAACGTTGTGAATATTTCTGGAAAAGCATGAAATTGAATAAAATATGTGAAATAGAATTTCAAGCTTGATGCATTGTACGCAACGATGTCAGAGCATACGTTTCATTGCGATAGATCAATGATATTTGTATGGCTGTAAACAACGGATGGCCTCCTCAAATACTACGGCCATTAACCAACTTAGAAGTTTGCGCCCTCAAATTATAACTGGCTGGCTCAGCATATTACGTCCGAGCTCGACCGTTCGTGGTTAAGAGCGCGAAAATAGAGTTATAAGGCCGAACCGGCCGACTCGCCTTTAATTCGTACTTGATCGACTGTCTCGTCTTTAATTCACCGGCGACACGTCCTTGATTTTCAATTGGGAAAGCGCGTTTTGTGCCTTTCCTAGGTCGAACGCGGTGAAAATTGTGTAGTATCATGTTTCCTAGTTCGAATACAGTTACAATCACGTGCTTTGATGTGTGCCAAAGCGACAGAGGTGAACAGTGCATCTTGAGCCGATTCAGCGGTCGACAGAGCTAAAATGCGCGTTTTGGGCCATTCCTAGGTCGAATGAGGTGAAAATCGCGTCTTTTATCGTATCTAAAGTCGAATGAGGAGAAAATAGCGTTTTTTCCCGTTTGCCTAGTCGACGGAGGTGATAAGTGCATGTTAGCCGATTTAACGGTCGACAGAGCTAAAAAGTGCGTTATGGGCCTTTCTTAGGTCCAATGCGGTGAAACCGCGTTTTATGGTGTTTCCTAGGTCGAATGGGGTTAAAATTGCGTCTTATCTTGTTTCCTAGGTCGAATACAGTGAAAATTTCGTCCTTTGCTGTTTGCCCAGGCGATATAGGTGAAAAGTGTATCTTGAGCCGATTCCGCGGTCGACAGAGCTAAAATGCGCGTTTTTTAGGCCATTCCAATGTCGAATGCGGTGAAAATCGAGTCTTATATTGTTTCCCAGCTAGAATACGGTAAAAATCGCGTTCATTTCCGTTTGCCCAGCCGACGGCAGTGAAAAGTGCTTATTTAGCCGATTCTACGGCCGACCGAGCTTAAAAGCGCGTTTTGTGCCTTTCCTAGGTCGAACGCGGTGAAAATTGTGTCGTATCAGGTTTCATAGCACGAATACAGTCACAATCACGTTCTTTGCTGTGTGCCAAAGCAACAGAGGTGAAGAGTGCATCTTGAGCCGATTCCACGGTCGACAGAGCTAAAAAGCGCGTTGTATGCCTTTCCTAGGTCAAACGCGGTGAAAATCGCGTCATATCTTGTTTCCTAGGTCAAATACCGTAAGAATCCCGTCCATTGCTGTTTGCCCAGGCGACAGAGGTGAAAAATGCTTCTTGAGCCGATTCCACGGTCGACAGAGCTAAAGTGCGCGTTTTGGGCCATTCCTATGTCGAATGCGGTGAAAATCGCGTCTTACATTGTTTCCCAGCTCGAATCCGGTGAAAATCGCGTTCATTTCCGTTTGCCCAGGCGACGGCGGTGAAAAGTGCATATTTAGACGATTCCACGGCCGACAGAGCTAAAAACGCGTTTTGGGCCTTTCCTAGGTCGAATGCGGTGAAAATCGCGTCCTAGGTTGTTTCCTAGGTCGAATGCGGTGAAAATCGCGTTCATTTCCGTTTGCCCAGGCGACAGAGGTGAAAAGTGCATATATAGCCGATTCACGGTCGAAAGAGCTAAAATGCGTGTTTTGGGCCATTCCTAGGTCGAATGCGGTGAAAACCGCGTTCATTTCCGTTTGCCCAGTCGACGGAGGTGAATAGTGCATATTTAGCCGATTCCACAGTCGACAGAGCTAAAAAGCGCGTTTTATGCCTCCCCTCGGTCGAATGCGGTGAAAATCGCGTATTATCTTGTTTCCTTGGTCGAAAACAGTGAAAATCACGTCGCTTGCTGTTTGCCCAGGCGACAGAGGTGAAAAGTGCAATTATAGCCGATTCCAAGGTCGACAGAGCTAAAATGCGTGTTTTGGGCCATTCCTATGTCGAATGCGGTGAAAATCGCGTCCTAGGTTGTTTCCTGGGTCCAATGCGGTGAAAATCGCGTTCTTTTCCGTTTTCCAAGTCGACAGAGGTGAAAAGTGCATATTCAGCCGATTCCACGGTCGACAGAGCTAAAAAGCGCGTTTTATGCCTTTCCTCGGTCGGATGCGGCAAAAGCCGCATCTTATCTTGTTTCCTAGTTCGAATACAGTGAAAATCACGTCCTTTGCTGTTTGCCCAGGCGACAGAGGTGAAAAGTGTATATTTAGCCGATTCCACGGTAAACACAGCTAAAAAGTGCGTTTTGGGTCTCCAAACTCGAATGGGGCGAAAATCGCGTCTTATCTTGTTCCTGGCTCGAATACAGTGAAAATCACGTCCTTTGCTGTTTGCCAAAGCGACAGGGGTGAAAATTGCATCTTGAGCCGATTCCAGGGTCGACAGAGCTAAAATGCGAGTTGTGGGCCATTCCAAGGTCGAATGAGGTGAAAATTGCGTCTCAGGTTGTTCCTAGGTCGAATGCGGTGAAAATCGCGTTCTTTTCCGTTTGCCCAGTCGACAGAGGTGAAAAGTGCATATATCGCCAATTCCCCGGCGACAGAGCTAAAAAGCGCATTTTGGGCCTTTCCTAGGTCGAATGCAGTGGAAATCGCGTCATATCTCGTTTCCTAGGTCGAATCTAGTGAAAATCACGTCCTTTGCTGTTTGCCAAAGCGACAGAGGTGAAAAGTAAATATTTAGCTGAATCCACGGTCGACAGAGCTAACAAGCGCGTTTGGGCCATTCCCAGGTCAAATGCGGTAAAATCGCGTCTTAGGTTGTTTCCTAGGTCGAATACAGTTAAAATCACGTCCTATGCTGCGTGCCAAAGCGACAGAGGCGAAAAGTGCATCCCGAGCCGATTCCACGGTCGACACAGCTAAAATGAGGGTTTTGAGCCATTCCTGGGTCGAATGAGGTGAAAATCGCGTCGTTTGTCGTATTTAAAGTCGAATGCGGGGAAAATCGCGTTTTTTCCCGTTTGCCCTGTCGACGGAGGTGATAAGTGCAAATTTAGCCGATTCCACGGTCGACAGAGCTAAAAAGCTCGTTTTGGGCCTTTAGTAGGTCGAATGCGGTGAAACAGCGTCTTACGGTGTTTCCTAGGTCGAATGCGGTGAAAATCGCATCTCATCTTGTTTCCTAGGTGGAATAGAGTGAAAATAACGTCCTTTGCTGTTTGCCCAGGCGACTGAGGTGAAAAGTGTATATATAGTATAATCCAAGGTCGACAGAGCTAAAATGCGCGTTTTTGGCCATTCCTAGGTCGAATGAGGTGAAAATCGCGTCATATCTTGTTTCCTAGGTCGAATGCGGTGAAAATCGCGTCATATCTTGTTTCCTAGGTCGAATACAGTGAAAATCACGTCCATTGGTGTTTGCCCAGGCGACAGAGGTGGAAAGTGCTTTTTGAGCCGATTCCGCGGTCGACCGAGCTAAAATGCGCGTTTTGGGCCATTCCTATGTCGAATGCGGTGAAAATCGCGTCTTTCATCGTTTCCCAAATCGAATACGGTGAAAATCGCGCTTATTTCCGTTTGCCCAGTCGAAGGCGTTGAAAAGTGCATATTTAGCTGATTCCACGGCCGACAGAGCTAAAAAGCGCGTTTTATGCCTTTCTTCATTAGAATGCGGTGAAAATCGCGTCTAATCTTGTTTCCTAGGTCGAATGCGGTAAAAATCGCGTTCTTTTCTGTTTGCCCAGTCGACAGAGGTGAAAAGTGCATATGCAGCCGATTTCACGGTCGACAGAGCTAAAAACGCGTTTTGGACATTTCGTAGGTCGAATGCGGTGAAAATCGCGTCTTATATTGTTTCCCAGCTCGAATACGGTGAAAATCGCGTTCATTTCCGTTTGCCCAGTCGACGGCGGCGAAAAGGGCATATATAGCCGATTCCACGGTCGATAAAGCTAAAAAGCGCGTTTTATGCCTTTCCTAGGTCAAATGCGGTGAAAATCGCGTCATATCTCGTTTCCTAGGTAGAATACAGTGAAAATCACGTATATTGCTGTTTGCCCAGGCGACAGAGGTGAAAAGTGCATCATGAGCTGATTCCACGGTCGACAGAGCTAAAATGCGAAATTTGGGCCATTTCTAGGTCGAATGCAATGAAAATCGTGTTTTAGCTGGTTTCCTAGGTCGAATGCGCTGAAGATATCGTTCTTTTCCGTTCGCACAGTCAACAGAGGTGAAAAGTGCATATTTAGCAGATTTCACGGTTGACAGAGCTAAAAAGCGCGTTTGGGCCTTTAGTAGGTCGAATGATGTGAAAACAGGTCTTATCTTGTTTCCTAGATCGAATGCGGTAAAAATCGCGTTCGTTTCCGTTTTCCCAGTCGACAGAGGTGAAAAGTGCATATCCAGCCGATTCCACGGTCGACCGAGCTAAAACACGCGTTTTGCACGTTTCCTAGGTCGAATGCGGTGAAAATCGCGTCTTATCTTTTTTCCTAGGTCGAATGCGGTGAAACTTGCGTTTTTTTCCGCTTGCCAAGTCGACAGAGGTGAAAAGTGAATATTTAGCCGATTCCACGGTCGACAGAGCTAAAAAGCGCATTTTGTGCCATTCCTAGGTCAAATGCGGTAAAAATTTACGTCTAATTTGGTTTCCTAGGTTGAATTCGGTGAAAATCGCGTCCTATTCCGTTTGCCCAGGTGCCAGAGGTGAAAAGTGCATATTTAGCCGATTCCATGGTCGACAGAGCTAAAAAGCGCGTTTTGGGCCATTCCTAGGTCAAAAGCGGTGAAAATTGCGTCTGAGGTTGTTTCCTAAGTCGAATACAGTTAAAATCACGTTCTATGCTGTGTGCCAAAGCGAAAGAGGTGAAAAGTGCATCCTGAGCCGATCCACGGTCGACAGAGCTAAAATGAGCGTTTTGAGCCATTTCTAGGTCGAATGACGTGAAAATCGCGTCTTTGGTCGTATCTAAAGTCGAATGCGGTGATAATCGCGTTTTTTCCCGTTTGCCCAGTCGAAGGAGGTGATAAGTGCAAATGTAGCCGATTCCACGGTCGACACAGCTAAAAAGCTCGTTTTGGGCCTTTAGTAGGTCGAATGCGGTGAAACAGCGTCTTGGGTGTTTCCTAGGTCGAATGCGGGGAAAATCGCGTCCTAGGTTGTTTCCTAGGTCGAATGCGGTGAAAATCGTGTTTTTTCACGTTTGCTCAGTCGACGAAGGTGAAATGTGCATATTTAGCCGATTCAAAGGTCGACAGAGCTAAAAAGAGCGTTTGATGCCTTTCCTCGGTGGAATGCGGTGAAAAGCGCGTCTTATCTTGTTTCCTAGGTCGAATGCGGTGAAAATCGCGTCATATCTTGTTTCCTAGGTCGAATACAGTGAAAATCACGTCCATTGCTGTTTGCCCAGGCGACAGAGGTGAAAAGTGCTTCTTTAGCCGATTTCGTTGTCGACAGAGCTAAAATACGTGTTTTGGGCCATTCCTATGTCGAATGCGGTGAAAATCGCGTCTTATATTGTTTCCCAGCTCGAATACGGTGAAAATCGCGTTCATTTCCATTTGCCCGGTCGACAGCGGTGAAAAGTGCATATTTAGCCGATTCCACGGTCGACAGAGCTAAAAGCGCGTTTTATGCCTTTCCTCGGTCGAATGCGGTGAAAATCGATTCTTTGGTTGTTTCCTTGGTCGAATGCGGGAAAATCGCGTTCTTTTCAGTTTGCCAGTCGACAAAGATGAAAAGTGCACATCTAGCCGATTCCACGGTCGACAGAGCTAAAAAGCGAGTTTCATGCCTTCCCTCGGTCGAATGTGGTGAAAATCGCGCCTTATCGTGTTTCCTAGGTCGAATGCGGTGAAAATCGCGTTCTTTTCCGTTTGCCCAGTCGACAGAGATGAAAAGTGCATATTTAGCCAATTCCACGGTCGACAGAGGCAAAAAGAGCATTTCATGCCTTACCTCGGTCAAATGCGGTGAAACCGCGTTATGGGTGTTTCTTAGGTTGAATGCAGTGAAAATCGCGTTTTATCTTGTTTCCTAGGTCGAATACAGTGTAAATCACTTCCTTTGCTGTTTGCCCAGGCGACAGAGGTGAAAAACGCATCATGAGCTGATTCCACGGGCGACAGAGCTAAAATGCGAGGTATGGGCCATTCCTAGGTCGCATGCAACGAAAATCGTGTCTTAGGTGGTTTCCTAGGTCGAATGCGTTGAATATCGCGTTCTTTTCCGTTCGCCCAGTAGAGAGAGGTGAAAAGTGCATATTTAGCCGATTCCAAGGTCGACAGAGCTAAAAAACGCGTTTTGGGCCTCTCCTAGGTCGAAGTTGGTGAAAATCGCGTCTAATCTTGTTTCCTAGGTCGAATGCGGTGAAAATCGCGTTCTTTTCCGTTTGCCCAGTCGACAGAGGTGAAAAGTGCATATTTAGCCGATTCCACCGTCGACAGAGCTAAAAACGCGTTTTGGGTCTTTCCTGGGTCGAATGCGGTTAAGCATTGTCTTAGGGTGTTTCCTAGGTCGAATGCGGTGGGAATAGCCTCTTATCTTGTTTCCTAGGTCGAATACAGTGAAAATCACGTCCTCTGCTGTTTGCCCAGGCGACAGAGGTGAAAAGTGCATCTTGAGCCGATTCCGCTGTTGACAGAGCTAAAATGCGCGTTTTTGGCTATTCCATTGTCGAATGCGGTGAAAATCGCGTCTTATGTTGTTTCCCAGCTCGAATACGGTGAAAATCGCGTTCATTTCTGTTTGCCCAGTCGACAGCGGTGAAAAGTGCATATTTAGCCGATTCCACGGTCGACAGAGCTAAAAGCGCGTTTTATGCCTTTCCTCGGTCGAATGCGGTGAAAATCGTGTCTTAGGTTGTTTCCTTGGTCGATTGCGGGAAAATCGCGTTCTTTTTTCAGTTTGTCAGTCAACAAAGATAAAAAACGCATATCTAGCCGATTCCACGGTAGACATAGCTAAAAAGCGTGTTTCACGCCTTCCCACGGTCGAATGTGGTGAAAATCGCGTCTTATCGTGTTTCCTAGGTCGAATGCGGTGAAAATCGCTTTCATTTCCGTTTGCCCAGTCAACAGAGATGAAAAGTGCATATTTAGCCAATTCCACGGTCGACAGAGGCAAAAAAAGCATTTATGCCTTTCCTCGGTCAGATGCGGTGAAACCGCGTTTGGGGTGTTTCTTAGGTTGAATGCAGTGAAAATCGCGTTTTATCTTGTTTCCTAGGTCGAATACAGTGTAAATCACTTCCTTTGCTGTTTGCCCAGGCGACAGAGGTGAAAAGTGCATCATGAGCTGATTCCACGGTCGACAGAGCTAAAATGCGCGTTATGGGCCATTCCTAGGTCGCATGCAGTGAAAATAGTGTCTTAGGTAGTTTCCTAGGTCGAATGCGTTGAATATCGCGTTCTTTTCCGTTCGCCCAGTAGCGAGAGGTGAAAAGTGCATATTTAGCCGATTCCAAGGTCGACAGAGCTAAAAAACGCGTTTTGGGCCTCTCTTAGGTCGAAGTTGGTGAAAATCGCGTCTAATCTTGTTTCCTAGGTCGAATGCGGTAAAAATCGCGTTCTTTTCCGTTTGCCCAGTCGACAGAGGTGAAAAGTGCATATTCAACCGATTTCACGGTCGACAGAGCTAAAAACGCGTTTTGGACATTTCCTAGGTCAAACGCGGTGAAAATCGCGTCTTATATTGTTTCCCAGCTCGAATACGGTGAAAATCGCGTTCATTTCCGTTCACCCAGTCGACGGCGGCGAGAAGGGCATATATAGCCGATTCCACGGACGATAGTGCTAAAAAGCGCGTTTTATGCCTTTCCTAGGTCAAACGCGGTGAAAATCGTCATATCTCGTTTCCTAGGTCGAATACAGTGGAAATCATGTATATTTCAGTTTGCCCAGACGACAGAGGTGAAAAGTGCTTCTTGAGCCGATTTCGCGGTCGACAGAGGTAAAATGAGCGTTTTGGGCCATTCCTACGTCGAATGCGGTGAAAATCACGTCTTATATAGTTTCCCAGCTCGAATACGGTGAAAATCGCATTCTTTTCCGTTTGCCCAGGCGACAGAGGTGATAAGTGCTTTTTTAGCCGATTCCTCGTTCGACAGAGCTAAAATGCGCGTTATGGGCCATTCCTATGTCAAATTTGGTGAAAATCGCGTCTTAGGTTGTTTCCCAGCTCGAATTCGGTGATAATCGCGTTCTTTTCCGTTTGCCCAGTCGACTGAGGTGAAAAGTGCATATTTAGGCTATTCCACGGTCGACAGAGCTAACAAGCGCGTTCAGGGCTTTTCCTAGGTCGGATGCGGTGAAATCGCGTTCTTTTCCGTTTGCCCAGTTGTCAGAGGTGAAAAGTGCATATATAGCCGATTCCACTTCGACTGAGCTAAAATGAGCGTTTTGGGCCTTTCCTAGGACGAATGCAGTGAAAATCGCGTCTTATCTGGTTTCCTAGGTCGAATGCAGTGAAAATCATGTCATATGCTGTTTGCCCAGGCGACAGAGGTGAAAACAGCATCTTGAGCTAATTCCACGGTGAACGCAGCTAAAATGCGCGTTTGGGCATTTCTAGGTCGAAAGCGGTGCAAGTCGCGTCCTAGGTTGTTTCCTAGGTTAAATGCGGTGAAAGTCGCGTTCACTTCCGTTTGCCCAGTCGACGGCGGTGAAAAGTGCATATATAGCCAATTCCACGGTCGACGGTGCTAAAAAGCGCGTTGTTTGCCTTTCCTAGGTCAAACGCGTGAAAATCGCGTCATATCTTGTTTCCTAGGTCGAATACAGTGAAAATCACGTATATTGCTGTTTGCACAGGCGACAGAGGTGAAAAGTGCATCATGAGCTGATTCCACGGTCGACAGAGCTAAAATGCGAAATTTGGGCCATTCCTAGGTCGAATGCAGTGAAAATCGTGTTTTAGCTGGTTTCCTAGGTCGAATGCGCTGAAGATAGCGTTCTTTTCCGTTCGCCCAGTCAACAGAGGGGAAAAGTGCATATTTAGCAGATTCCACGGTTGACAGAGCTAAAAAGCGCGTTTGGGCCTTTAGTAGGTCGAATGCTGTGAAAACAGGTCTTATCTTGTTTCCTAGATCGCATGCGGTAAAAATCGCGGTCGTTTCCGTTTTCCCAGTCGAAAGAGGTGAAAAGTTCATATTCAGCCGATTCCACGGTCGACTGAGCTAAAACACGCGTTATGGACATTTCCTAGGTCGAATGCGGTGAAAATCGCGTCTTATCTTGTTTCCTAGGTCGAATGCGGTGAAACTTGCGTTCTTTTCCGCTTGCCAAGTCGACATAGGTGAAAAGTGAATATTTAGCCGATTCCACGGTCGACAGAGCAAAAAAGCGCGTTTTGTGCCATTCCTAGGTCAAATGCGGTAAAAATTTACGTCTAATTTGGTTTCCTAGGTTGAATGCGGTGAAAACCGCGTTCTTTTCCGTCATCCCAGTTGACATAGGTGAAAAGTGCATATTTAGCCGATTCCATGGTCGACAGAGCTAAAAAGCGCGTTTTGGGCCATTCCTAGGCCAAATGCGGTGAAAATCGCGTCATAGGTTGTTTCCTAGGTCGAATACAGTAAAAATCACGTCCTATGCTGTGTGCCAAAGCGACAGAGGTGAAAAGTGCATCCTGAGCCGATCCACTGTCGACACAGCTAAAATGAGCGTTTTGAGCCATTTTTAGGTCGAATGAGGTGAAAATCGCGTCTATGGTCGTATCTAAAGTCGAATGCGGTGAAAATCGCGTTTTTTCCCGTTTGCACAGTCGACGGAGGTGATAAGTGCAAATTTAGCCGATTCCACGGTCGACATAGCTAAAAAGCTCGTTTTGGGCCTTTAGTAGGTCGAATGCGGTGAAACAGCGTCATGCTTGTTTCCTAGGTCGAATGCGGTGAAAATCGCGTCCTAGGTTGTTTCCTAGGTCGAATCCCTAGTAGAAGACGGTCATGGGGCCCATATGGGGCCCACATGGGACAATGGGAATCAGATGGGCTATGGTGATATATATATATATAAACACATGGGTAAAAGGTGGGTAAAATATGGTTAGGTCACTAAACCTAATAATGTGGGCTGCACGTGGTTTTTCAACATGGCTGCGTAGTGGCCAGCCCAGTTTTAGACTTTGTGCCATAGTGTGTACATTTACGCAAATAAAATTTATTCTCCTAATTGAGTTGCTATGTACCAAAAAATAAATAATATTCGATTGAATTAAATATGAAAAAAATCGCTCAGCAATATTATTTAAAGAAGTGGCTGTCTTATGGGATTCTTATTTTCAGAGAATGAAAAGCAAAAAAATTTAAAAGAATACCATTTCAATATTGTGTTTTTATTTACTTAACTGTGGTTATTTCATATATTTCGATATTTTGGCAGTTCTTCCCATTGATTCAAGCACTAAATAATGCCCGTATAATTCCTCAAAAAACTAAATATGTGATCCATATTCATGTTATCATTTCATGAGTTTATTCCCAGCAATTGTTTTTTGATATTTATCAGCTTGGAATTCAAGAAATTATTCTTATGTTACTAAGTTTTGTCCCTCTTTTTTCTATGGTAGGACGCACTTCTTTGCAGCAAATTGGTCTCTACCAGTTATGTAAGAAGCTGTAAACTTTGATTTCCTAGTGGTCCGAATAAATTAATGAAGCACAATAACATATAAACATGGAAATAACATATAACAGTGAAACAATAACATATAAACATTAGCGTTGTCGCAGACATGATCGGATGATGACTAGCGGCAGAATGTGCATCTGGCAACCATCTGAAGCTTCTGTCGCCCCTGTCGTGCTGTCGAGCTCATCCTCATCGCATTAGTCAGTCACCATTTTTCCTTTACGAGGTGCGGTAGTGCATGTGCTTCCTATCCCGGTTAGGTTCTATCCCTTCATTATGGCAAAAAGAAAGTTTCTAACAGAAAATGAACTTCAAGATACCTTACAGGAAGTACTAAGTGACGTAAAATCTGATGTTTGTATGAGCAGTGATTCGGACAATAAAGCAGTCTCTTCATTCGAAAGTGTATGAAGCAGGTTCGAAGAAAGTGATGCGATAGCATTTTAGTTTTGAAACAATTTATTTGCCCTTTATTACTACCATTAAAATATGTATTTATTGCATACTATATTGTATGAAATATGCTCACTACGAGTGCATGAAACTCGGTGCGGTAAACACGGAAACTAAGTCGCAAGTATTTCCCGCCTGCAAGTGACTCAGCTCGTACTGCTCGACCGGTGACCTCATGCATGGCGCCGCTCGGGTGAGCGCCAACCGTTAAAGGTTAACTCGGAGTGTTCGTGAATGAAATTGTTGAAACGTTGTGTATTCAATATTAATAAATATTGATTCAAAGGAGATTCTATTGGATATTGACAATTTAGGCAGCTCAACGTGAATAAAGTGCATTGTGAAAGCTAGAACGGCTTCTACCGACGTTCTCATCCCGTTATTGGACATATTTAGTTCCCTATTTGTTGACGCATATGTGCTGTGTGTTGAAAAAATATTAAATAAATTTGTGTTCAGTATTAATCAATAGTAAATTAAATAATTTTCTATTTAGTCTCGATAATTTAGGCTAGTTAGTCTAATGCGCGAAAAAATTGCATTGTGGTTTCTCACCCTGCCTGATGTGAAATGCTCCAGTGTAGCATATTGGATTTAGTTGTCGATCTACATGTATAAATTGCTTCTGAGTTAAAGTCAAACTTTTTAATCACGATTTTCTTCAATTACATTTTTTATTGATAATGATCATAATTATCATCACCAAATTTAAATCATGAATGCCATATTTGGAAGGAAATTGAAATGAAAGTATACCTGGTAAGCACATAATAATTGTTTTTTGTGCAAAGGATTTGTTTCCCATTTTGTGGCTTGTACCGCTTCCGGAGGCTTGTTGCAAGTAGAGTTAGGGGAACATTCGGATTTTTGAACTTTTTTCGTCCGCTTCGTTCGAAAATTGGCCAGTATATGAATTTTTTGGAAGTAAGCTTTTTTTACTCGTGTTACTTTTTCGAATTATGCCTTTTTGTTTTTACAAAAAATTAGTTTTTTGGTACATTTTTATGTTTATTTCAAGACGTATCATCTCATCGAGTTTTGATGCTAGAACAAAACCAAAGACAGTTTTAGAATCCTTGAAGCATTTCTAACAAAAGTATGTTGTAAAATTTTCACATTTTGAAAAAAAAATTTGAGAGGCAACATTTTATCATTAGGCTACATCAAAGAAAATTATTTTTGGGTTTAGAGCTATATAACTTTTTTATTCTAACATTTGGAAGGAAGTCAACATATTTTGTTTGAAATGTTCCAGGGATTCTAAAACTGTTTCTGGTTTTGTTCTAGCAACAGAACTCCATGAGTTGATATGTTTTGATTGATGAAAGTTAGAGGTGTTGGGTATAGGTCATAAACGAAATTTTTTTTTGAAGTGTAATATAATGGAAAATTTATGGAATTGAATGCTGTTTTCATTTTTATTTTGATAATCTCTATGCATAACTTCATAGTCACACTGTGAATTGTAATTTCCCTAAATAAATTAAATGAATAAATTTCATTTTATTATATAAAAGTTATGAAATTTTTTATTTTCAGTCTGATTCTTATGAAATTTGACTGGTATATGCAAATTTTGATAAGTTACACAATTTCATCTATTCATTTTTTTGATTCAGGCCGTAGTTTTTGAAAAAATTGGACATATTGTTTTTTTCGTTCATTTGTATTGATATTTCAAAACGTATCTCCTCATTGAGTTTTCATGCTAGAACAAAATCAGAGAAAGTTTTAGAATCTTGGGACATTTCTAACAAAAGTACTTGGCTAAATTATCAATTTCCCGTTTTTTGTTTTTATATGGGGTAGAAATGGGGTCGAAAATTAAAGATTTTGCCCCATACCAATTAGGGGAGTACAAGGACTAAAAATCCTTAATTTTCGACCCCATTTTGACCTCATATAAAAACAAAAAACAATTGGAAAAGGAAAATTTGAAACTGCACCTTTTTTAGCATTGCTTTATGGATTCTAAAACTGTCTTTGGTTTTGTTCGAGCATAAAAACTCAGCATTTCATTTGAAATATCAATATTAATGAACTAATAAACCAATATGTGCAATTTTGTAAAAAATAAAGGCCTGAATCGAAAAAATGAATGGATGAAATTGGGTTTCTTTTCATAAGGGACATAAAATATTCAAATTTCATAAGAATCAGACTAAAAATATAAAAATTAATAACTATTATATAAAAAATTTTCTATTTAGTTGTATTTTTGTAAATTATAATGCTCAATGTGAATATAAAGTTCTGCATGGAAATTGTCGAAATAAAAATGAAAACAGCATTCATTTACATAAAATGTCCATTATATTACACGTCAGCAAAAAATTTGGTTTATGGCTTATACCCAACAACTCTAACTTTCAACATTCGGATAGATAGAAGTTTAAAAGTTTTTATGCTAGGAAGAAAACAAAGACAGTTTTAGAACCCTTGGAACATTCTAACAAACTGATGTCCTGATTTTTCCAATTTGTGCATTTGAATTTTTTATCATAGTTGAAACCAAAAATTTGGAATATATGATATAGTGGTCAAATATCGCATATACAAAATAACAGGACATCAGTTTGTTAGAAATGTTTCAGGGATTTCAAAACTGTCTTTGAATTTGTTCATGCATAAAAACTTTTTGACTTCTTATCTGCTTGAAATATGTACAAAAATGACTGTAAAAACTAATATTTCAAAATTTTTTGAAAAACTAAGGCTTAAATCAAAAAAAGTATACCAATAAAATATGTTTCGCTTTAAAAAAAACATATACTAGCTAAATTTCAGACCAATCGGATCAAAATTTGAAATTGCCGGATGACCCCCTTAATACGCAGCTCATAGAAGGCCTGTTCAAGGTAGGCCTAGTTTGGTAGATATGAAAGAATTATCAATTTTAAATTTTCAAAATTTCAAACAAATTTCATTATCAGAGCAAGACGTTTGAGTTTTGAAAATCAAAGATCTGCACGTGGACCCGTTGCTCAGATATAACCTAGCTTAAATATTCGATAGAATGTTTGAGTGACTTCTGCATATGAAAGTGAAGCCCCGCATCCAACATATTTTATCGCTACAAATGTCACATTTATCTGTATGCATATATGTAAAAAAAATTCTTCCAGCTAACCCTTAATGTGTATATCACTGATTGGGCTGGAAGTATTTTGTGTATCATATTTTTCATATTAATATAAATGTATCATAAGTGTATATCATAAATTTTCAATAGGAAGCTCAAGTTTGCTGTTGAAAAATTTCAAAACATATATATAATCTAGCACTAGGAAATTGTCAACTTAAGTGTTAAGCAGTTCTGTTACAAAAAAAAGATTTTTTCTTCATGATTTCAGCCAATTATCTATTACAATGAAGAAGAATTATTATGAACTAAAAAAAACATTGCTGAAAGGCAATCGTTAAGAGTGAAGTCTTCTATAGCTATTGCAAGTGCTATATCTCCACACAGTTCTCTTGATAAAAGAAGTGTAAGTTCGACCGAATTGACTGAAAACCAGGGTGCCTCAACTTCAAAAGTTGCTCTGAGTTTTACTAGTGAGGAGAGTGAATCCTCAATCAACCGAGACTTAGTCAGTGAGAGTATAAGTGTTGGAAATTCTTCTAGTTTGCATATCTCAGAGAATTCCCTCTCACATTCAGATTCATCTAGCTCAAGTACATGTAGAGCAGATGATGAAGCAAGATTAAATCCATCTAAAGATCTTGCACACTGGGCTCTGAGTCACAACGTTAGTCATTCATGTGTGTCAGATTTGCTTAAATTGTGGAATAAATATCATCCTGCTGACTTTGTTCCTTTGAATGCTAAAACATGGCTTAAAACGAAATGCAATTTTTCCTTAGAATCAGTTGGAGAAGGTTCCGACAATTTTCATTATTTTGGAATCAGAAACAGTTTAGTGGCTATTCTTTCTCAATCAAAATCACCTAAAGTTAAATTGTGTTTCAATATAGATGGACTGCCAGTTTATAAAAGCAGTAATGTGTCATTTTGGCCAATACTCTGCTCTACTAACATTTCTAATAGAATTTTTGTAGTTGCAATTTATCTTGGCAAAACAAAACCTGCTGTTGAGGAATATCTGTCCACTTTTGTGTCAGAGTTAAATACTCTTCTGCGTGATGGTGTACAAACTAATCACAAAACTGTTTCTGTAGAACTGGATTCTATTGTTTGTGATGCACCTGCAAGAGCATTTGTGAAGCAAATAAAATCTCCAGGCGCATATTATGCTTGTGAAAGGTGCAGATGCAAGGGAGTGTACCAGCATCATGCTGTTTCATACCCTGAAATTGAATGTGTTCCGAGAACAGATGAAGGATTTATTGTGATAGAACAACAAGAACAACATATTGGCATTTCCCCTATTCAGCAAATAATTGGTATAAAAATGATTGAACACTTCCCATTGGATTACATGCACCTAATTCTACTTGGAATAGTGAAGAAGCTACTTCATTGCTGGTGGAATGTAATTCCATATAAACTTGCCAGCAATGTTAAGCAAGAGGTGAAAAAGAAAATTGATAAAATAAAGAGCCAAATGCCGAAAGAATTTGCCAGAAAACCAAGATCCCTCAATGAATTGGAGCGCTCTAAAGCCACTGAGTTCAGGTGTTTTGTGCTTTACATAGGACCTATTGTTCTTAAAGGTTTTTTACCTAGTAAGATGTACAATCATTTTCTTATTCTTCACACAATAATGCGTATATTTTGCTCCCAAGATGATGTACAATGTGAAGAAACTTTAAACTATGCCCATAAACTGTGTCTTTTATTCATTAAAAAGTATAAAAAAATTTACCCCAGTTTGAATGTTGTGTGCAACGTTCACTGTCTCCAGCATCTTCATGATCATGTGAGACGTTTCGGAAACTTAGACAGTATCAGTGCCTTCAAGTTTGAAAACCATTTGTCAGTGCTTAAGCGTCGCATTAGAAGCGGCTACTTACCGTTGCAACAGATTTGCGCCAGAATAAATGAACTAGAAACCCTTGATGCAGATGCACAAAACACCTCTGCATCCAATTCATGTGAAATTGTTAAAGAAAAATGCAAAATTGACCCTTCAATGCTAAGAGAATCAGCTGTTATGTTGGTTGATGGTAGTTTTGGGCTGGTTACTGAAGTTGGTGCTACATGCAAGTTAAAAAAATTCAAAAACATGAAGCCTGCTTATAAGTATCCTGCAGAATCTTCCATCATTAGTGTGTATGTTGGTGAGTTAGCAAAACGCATTTTACATGTTCATCAAAATGAAATACGGAAAAAATGTGTTATGATTAGGAAAGATTTAAATTCATATTATATTATGCCTCTTATTCATACCTGTTGAAATTCACAATTTAATTTTTGGTCAGTTCAATCAAGTATGTATTCCGTCGTTGCATTCGATGAAGAAGAATCAGTGTCTGGTGTGCCCAATTGTTGGGTAGTGTTTGAAAATGGCCGAAATTGGTGCTGGTGGCCCAATAGACCATGCTCCACAAAAATGGTGAAGGAGCAGGTCAAACCAGACAAAAACTGGGGAAAGTTTTCTTGTAGAGTACTTTCTAAGGACTGCTCATATGTACAGATGAGAATGAAAGTAGAAAAAGCTCAATTTGTTAGTGAAGTTGAAACCACAGATGTTGAGAGAAGACCTAAAAAGCCAAGAACTGAAAATTCAAGTACACTATCATCCAGCAGTGAAGATGAGAAAAATTAGCAGACTGCATCACGTGCAGATGGTGCATCTGACTCGACGCCACCACCATCACCTCCTGTTCAGCTAGTGCGTAAAGGTAGGGAATGGACACTTGTTTTGAATATTTGAAAGCACTATATTTTTGATTTGTACCTTCTTATGAAATGAAATTCCTTTGTAAGTAACACTTGCACAGCATAATTTGCTTTCTTATTTTTATATGTAAAAAAGTCCCTAATTGCATACTTCAACTGTGAAAGTATTGGCATCTGAATCATAATGTTTTATTGATCACTTTACCAGGAATGAAATTAAATCTTACTTCCTTCAGCTAATATATTTAAAAGTAAAGCAATGTTATGATTGTCAGTTTTCTTGTGGGATTTGCTAATTATAGGTTAGTGACAGGAAAGAAATCACAGAAATTTCTTCCCTCCAGTTTTACCCAAATGATAATAGTGATAGAATATGCCAACGCTGGGAGAGGGGCGGCTAACAGCGTCCTTAAATACCAACGCTCATACGGGTGAATTGCTAAAACTCCTCCGTAAGCTACCGTGGCCAGGTACTCCCATGTAGGCGCATATTGTCTACGTCCCAGAATGTGTCGCAAGGGGCTGTTCAGAAGAGCAAGCTACCTACAGCCCTTTACAGCCGCTACTTAGCTTAAAGCAGCAGAATCATAATATAGAAAATACTCATCAATAGATAGCCAATCCTTTATACGTTATTTTGGGTAACAATTCACCTATGTAAATTTTGTATTATAACAAGCTACTATTTAACTATATGCAAGTATGTAAATTGGCGGACCCAAGGGGTTGCCCTAAGCGAGAAGTTAGGTAGGCCTTATTTCGTGACAGTAGATAAGGTTTTGTTCCGTCCCCGACCATCTTTTTTCAGTTTATTCTGTCTAGTTTTGAAAAACTGCTGCTATTTCCCATGAACTTTTAATCTTAATTAATAAACTGTTTTCCTAGTTTGCAGGATTCGTGTTTGATGCGTAAATAAAAATTAGTATATATTAGTATTATCACCTATGTACAAGGTATCCTGTGTATGAACACACCTTGTGCAGAGTTTTCCCAATTCAACGTGTCTGTAAAGTGCCGTTATTTATTTTACTGTAAAAATATTAATGATAATAATACCATAAATAAATTTGTTGCAGTATCATAACCATTGACAAATAAGTAAAAATTATAAGTTTTCCTTCGGTCAGGTCTAGAAATTACACAATTGATTTAAATTTATATGCCCAGTACCACCTACAGTGAGTTGAATACTTTGTAAATTAGTGTTAATTTTTGAATTTGTATTCTATGTTCTACTTTCAGGCAAATCTCACCCTGGTCAAACCTCGGTGGCTCTAGAGAGTTTGGAGAATAAAGTCACAGCATGCATTGACTCTCTGAGATCAGAAGTTCAAAAACTGAAAACGGACATTACGCAACATATTGATGAAGGTTGGGACACCTTAATCAAGCATCAAGAAGAAAACCATGCAGAAATCAAGTTGATAAGAAAAAATTTGAAAAGGTCTTCTCAGATTATACCAATGGAAGACAACAAACTTCCATCTTTTCCACTTCAAAGTCTGGAGGAAATGAGAATTTTAGACAATATTTTAGAAGATGATGGTCAGAAGCAAGTTCTGATTCGTGAATTGGAGCTAATTGGTGGAAGAAAACTTAATCAGGTTGTATATAACTTCATGAAACATGTAATGAACAAGGATGTCGCTTTGAGCTACAGTCTGAAAGGGGCGAAGAAAAAACTGAAGTTCATGGATTTGATTCTCTACAGATGTATTCTCGGTTAGTAGATATTCTCAGAGTACATTTGTGTTTGCATGTACAGTCTGTAGATGTCTATTGTGCGCCGTGTTATAACAATTTAAATAATAATGAAAAATCTATACAGAAATCTTTTACATTTTCTAGAGTTTTTTTAAATGTTTTGCAATAGATGCTGTGAGGAAAAACCCAAAGTTTGCTGCTGCAACTGATGAAGAAATCAACCAATATATTGGGTTGAGCCTCGTTATTGCACGGGACCGTGACAAGGGACGGAGAAGCAGGCTCACACCGGAAACGCCTCAGGTCGATTCTGCGCACGTGGATGTTTCTGCTGCAGATGAAGAGGCTGGCCATTCTATGGCTTAGAATTGTCAAAATTTCCCCTTAGGGGAGACACAACTGTTATATGTATGGAAATTACCGTTCCAAGGGAAAATACGCAGCCCTGAGCTGAGAGTTTGATATAGGCCTTCTCTTTATTAAAGTTATTATGTTTTCCTTCAAGTTTCAAGTGCTTTTTGTTGGTTGTTAATAACTATAATTTTTTTCAGCTCTTTTTTTTTTGTCTGTTTTCCAAAGTTTTTGTTTCACTTGGTTATTCTATGTACAACGGATCCTCTGTGGGAACGCACCTCGTAAATTCAATGTTCCCTCAAGTTTCTTAGTATCTGTAGTGTAAAACATGTGTCGATAATAAATAATCCCTCCCTCATTTTTTTGAGGTGCATTCTGGTTTAAGTGGCTAGCTTAAACAATCATAATAATAAAAATAATCTGAGAAGAATATATCCTACAGGAATCACGGGCTAAGTAGTTAATTAGTGCAAATCTGCTCAAGTTCTCAATGTGATAAAATCCTAATGAATTCGCTAATCATTTTACTAAAACCCGATTGTCTCTAAAATGGTAAACCAATGTCAGTTTATAAAATAGAATGTTTTGATATAACAAACATCATCAACATGCTGAAAAGAACAATTAATTTTTATTCATAGTTTCACATTCACATTAACATTGACAAGATGTTCTAATGTTGTACTATGATTACTCATTTAGACCTGTGCAATCGTCTCTAGTCTAAATGTGTAACTATAGTTCTCTGTTGAACATCTCGTGAATCATACTAACAATGAGAATAGTTCTGTCAACTTTAATTGTTTTCATTTTACATATGTAACAAGAAAATTGCTTGTTCTTTTCAGCCTGATGATTATGTTTGTAACATTGAAACGTTGCATTTTATAAACTAACGTTTGTGAAGCACTTTATTGCCTAAAGAGTTTTAGTAAAATGATTGGTGATTTCGTGAAATTTTTATAACGGCATGAACTTCAACAGTTTTGAAAGGTCCAGAAATTGGAGATAATCAATTCATGGTTGGAAAGGAAATATGTTTTCTAAGGAGCACGAATCAAAGATTAAAATTAATTTCGGGTAAATTAGATTTCATAGCATATTTACTTGCACCTACATTGACTTCATTTGTAGATCAGAAAGATACCCAGATCTATAAAGAATTTTTTACAGAAGCAAAACAAACAGACTCTACATTAGTCAATTAGTGATTTGTGAAAGGGTTGTACTACAAATTGTCTCTTTAGTTGCAGACATGTGTTGGAAAATGAGAATGAATGTCAAAAAATATGTCAATACAATTAGTATAATTTATGGATTGCGATGGTATGAGGTGTAAAAAACTGAAAATGCAATATCTATGGGAATTTGCGCTCCTAGGGGGACTATGTAAGGGCCTGAGCTAAAGGTTAGGCAGGCTTTCTTTTTGTTAAAATAGAATAGGTTTTTGTTTTCTTACGGACCATCTTTTTCGGTTCACTGCTGTCCTGTTTTTCAGCACTGACTAATTTCTTCTTCAACTTTTTCTTGTTTCATGATCTTCTTTCTTAGCTTTCTGTTTCTGTGCCCTTTCTGTGTAGATTCCGCGTTGCCTTAACTCCATACTAAATGGTGCCTTCTTCATTCCTCTCCTTGGATAGCCTTTGTTGCAGATAGGGAGGCTTAAACTAACTAATAATCTATAATCCAACTGAAATTGCAAAAGATAATGTTTTAGTCCTCATTTTTTAGATACGAGTGGAAGCAAATGCGAGAGTGGAGTCATTTCTAATTTTGTACGGTTAGCCGAAGATTTGAGTGAAAGTAGAAATAAGTTGCGTGTGTTTGCTATTTGTATATATGTGAGAAGATGATTTCACTAGTTGACTAAAATGTCAGGTACATAAATAAATGCATGAATATTTTGTATGTTTCTGTTTGTGGCTATTTGTAACGACGGATCTCTGACGCATCTGTGATTTCTCGAATATACGAATCAAATATATTATCTCTGTTCTGGTATCTAAAATAGAATTTTTTGATTTCAGATGGTATCAACATTTAATATTTGTGCTTTCTTTATACACTAGCACTTACAAAAGGAAGGTGAGCAAAGATGCTTTTCGCTCAATAAAACGGAATATGTTAGCACTTGGCATACTCTTATGTAATTTTTCATGGTGCTTCTTTTATTCTGTGAGTGTTTTTCAAATCCGTCATGATTTTTTTCAGGTAGTTTTTTTTTTTGCGGAGTTCTTTGTGAAATTCTCAACGTGAAAAAAATTTGATTATTTAGCTCTGCTACAAATTCTCTTTCTGGAGATTTATGCCCTTTTTATCCAGTATTTGTCCTCATATTCTCTCAAAAATCCAGTATAAATAGAAATATTGCATCACTCATATGAGAAAACATCCCATTTTTAGATATATTTTAATTATTACCACCTTTTTAGTTACTTTATTGCATGAGAAAGCGTTTCTGTCATGTATGATTTCATTTAATACATTTTTTGCAACGGACTTTTTTCCTACCCCAAAATTAATAACTCTTACTCATCTTGCATTTCAGCAACCTATGACATCTTGATAGCTAGTCAATTTTTTACAACTAGGTTGCCCTAAAACTTCTGTTACCGAATAAAAGTATATGATATTCACATGAATAGCTTTTACATTTTAGCACTCAACTTAGCTAATGAAATACTAAAATACTCATACGAACATCATTTAAAGGTTTTCCTTGTAACAGAATTTAAGAGGCAGCCTAATACTAGGACTATAAATACTTGGACTACAGCATATCAACACATAAAGAATTGTGTATAAATACTTCTGGGTGAAAGTTAGTAGATCATTACTTAGAAACTATTAACTCATACATCGAGTGGTTTCACCAGAGTTCCGTGCTCTTATGAAATAGCTTTACTGTAATGAATTTGTAAAATCTAAGTCTTCTCTATGATCACCTAAATCTTCTTTTTCTGGAATGCAAGAAATACAAAATAGACCTCAGATGGCCGTTCGGCTGCTTATATCAATTAGAACGTTAACGATTACCGAAAACAAGATTGGAGAGGAGCAAATTGCTTTTTCATGGTGGAAGGAATCGCAGCATATGAATGCGTTGTTTGGTGCCGGCGACGTTCTTGTATTTTGTATAAAACAATTAACTGCACGATCACCAGAATCTCGCTTTAATTATGTTTTTTTGTGCATTCGATGGCTATCACAACATTAGCCATTAGATGAGAATCATTAACTTGAAATATAACCCAAGAGAATGTTGTCCATGACCATGCAAAAGGGAATTAAGTGACATCGAAAGGGTATTACATAGTTTTCAACAATATGTGTGGATATGCGAGTGTAAATTACTTACCAGAATAAGTCAAACTTTTTCGACGACAATAAGTCAAACATTTCGAGTCAAACTTTTTCGATCAATTTTAATAACTTCTAATATTGTCTCGTATAATCAGCCTGGAGATATGTTTATGAATAATTTATTCATAAAATGTTTATGAATAATTTATTCACAAATATATCTCTAAAACACGCAACAATGAGCGGTGAAGGCTGCCGTGATACCCTTTAATACTGATATGCCATAATATGGAATTTACTACTGTTCAAGATAATTCTGTCATTTAAATTGAGTCCGTAATCTTATTGAAAAAAATGTAAGCAAAATATGGCATCTTGGGGGGACGTGTTTTGCTGTTTCAAGCAGCTTCCACGGCATAAAGAACGACGCCAGTCACAAATACAAAGAAGGATACATGTTCCCATGCAAAATTGATTGCATAGTAAATATCAAAAGTTTACTGATGATTTCCTTAATAAGTACAATTTGTGACAGCCCCTCCATAAAAAAGGTTTCAACATTTCCCTCGAAGTATTGGGTAATGAGAGATTGATCTTGAAATTGTAAATCTTCTGCTTCAATATCATAGCAATAAATGCAAATTGAGTGGGGATGTATTCACTGTTTCAGTACAACTAGGCCTCCGAATATTAATTTAGAATTGGTATTTTCAGAAGATCCTGTGTATGAACATCATGTCCGTGTGAAGTGCGTCTTGATATTTTGCATGGCATCATATCGGACCCCTCAAATTTTTTTGCTCCCAGTGTGGACATCTATGCAGTTCAATTCGTTGGATCAACAGTGCCATGACTCTGCATGCGCTATTTCTGCATGATTTGCTCGGGTGAGTTGATACTAGCAACGCTTTTGCATTTTCAGATATGTTGTCATCTATTTTTTTTTACATTAAAACTTCTGTTCTGTTCAGCTATGCCAGTCATTTTGGACGATAATACACTGGAGTTTGAGTAATTGAAAAAAACGCAAATCATAATTTCAGTCTTAGTTTCATATTTTAGAGTTTTTCTCACACTCAGATTGTAGAAATGAGGTTAAAAAACAAATTTCATCGTCGAAGAGCTCCAGAGAAGACTGCCAAGTGCTATAGCAATCATCATCATGAATAAAGAGCGAGAAATTAATTAAGAATAGCCGTACAGATCGTCTGTTGCTCCAAGTTACTGCCCCCTGAACATATCAAGTAGAAGCCTTTAATGTGACTAATCGGAAGATTGGGTAACTTCTGAGAGTGTGCGCAGAACCTGACTTAGACACTGATATGTTGTGTAAAACAGACAGGGGATATATATGTGGGGTTAAATAG
The DNA here is from genome assembly GCA_030386875.1 of Morinoia aosen. Classification (NCBI taxonomy): domain Eukaryota; kingdom Metazoa; phylum Arthropoda; class Malacostraca; order Amphipoda; family Talitridae; genus Morinoia; species Morinoia aosen. Next base: position 35,795,055 of record CM059562.1, read on the forward strand.
ACGGGATATGTGTCGTAAAACAGACGATATATGTGCGGTAAAATAGACATGAAATGTGAAATTAACCACACAGGGCATGCAATATTGAGGTAAAATAAACTGGGGATATGTGGGGAAAAACAGACGGGGCATATATGGGCACAACATATATAGTAGGCATGTGAGAAAAACACATGGAGGACAAGTGGGCAAAACACATCGCTGACAAGTGGGCAAAACACATGGAGGACATCTGGGCAAAAAACATGGGGAACATACGAAAAAAACACATTGAATGGATGCGGGCAAAACACATGGAGGACATGTGGGCAAAAAACATGGGAAACACACGGGAAAAACACATAGAAAGCATGCGGGCAAAACACATGGAGGACATGTGGGAAAAACACGTGGGGAACATTTGGGCAAAACCTGGGTTACCCAGTGGTTTACCCAGAAAATACCCATGTAAAGCCCACCTGGGCTTTTTTTCCAAAAAACCACATAGGCCCCACATGGGCAAACCACATGGGCCCCCGTGGGCAAACCACATTGGCCCCACATGGGGCCCAGGACAGATTCTACTTGGGATGCGGTGAAAATCGTGTTTTTTCACGTTTGCTCAGTCGACGAAGGTGAAATGTGCATATTTAGCCGATTCCACGGTCGACAGAGCTAAAAAGAGCAGAGGTGAAAAGTGCTTCTTGAGCCGATTTCGTTGTCGACAGAGCAAAAATGCGTGTTTTGGGCCATTCCTATGTCGAATGCGGTGAAAATCGCATCTTATATTGTTTCCCAGCTCGAATACGGTGAAAATCGCGTTCATTTCCATTTGCCCAGTCGACAGTTGTGAAAAGTGCATAGTTAGCCGATTCCACGGTCGACAGAGCTAAAAGCGCGTTTTATGCCTTTCCTCGGTCGAATGCGGTGAAAATCGTGTCTTAGGTTGTTTCCTTGGTTGAATGCGGGAAAATCGCGTTCATTTCAGTTTGCCAGTCGACAAAGATGAAAAGTGCATATCTAGCCGATTCCACGGTCGACAGAGCTAAAAAGCGAGTTTCATGCCTTTCCTCGGTCGAATGTGGTGAAAATCGCGCCTTATCGTGTTCCCTAGGTCGAATGCGGTGAAAATCGCGTTCTTTTCCGTTTGCCCAGTCGACAGAGATGAAAAATGCATATTCAGCCAATTCCACGGTCGACAGAGGCAAAAAGAGCATTTTATGCCTTACCTCGGTCAAATGCGGTGAAACCGCGTTATGGGTGTTTCTTAGGTTGAATGCAGTGAAAATCGCGTTTTATCTTGTTTCCTAGGTCGAATACAGTGTAAATCACTTCCTTTGCTGTTTGCCCAGGCGACAGAGGTGAAAAGTGCATCATGAGCTGATTCCACGGTCGACAGAGCTAAAATGCGAGGTATGGGCCATTCCTAGGTCGCATGCAGTGAAAATCGTGTCTTAGGTGGTTTCCTAGGTCGAATGCGTTGAATATCGCTTTCTTTTCCGTTCGCCCAGTAGAGAGAGGTGAAAAGTGCATATTTAGCCGATTCCAAGGTCGACAGAGCTAAAAAACGCGTTTTGGGCCTCTCCTAGGTCGAAGTTGGTGAAAATCGCGTCTAATCTTGTTTCCTAGGTCGAATGCGGTGAAAATCGCGTTCTTTCCGTTTGCCCAGTCGACAGAGGTGAAAAGTGCATATTAAGCCGATTCAACCGTCGACAGAGCTAAAAACGCGTTTTGGGTCTTTCCTGGGTCGAATGCGGTTAAGCACTGTCTTAGGGTGTTTCCTAGGTCGAATGCGGTGGGAATAGCGTCTTATCTTGTTTCCTAGGTCGAATACAGTGAAAATCACGTCCTTTGCTGTTTGCTCAGGCGACAGAGGTGAAAAGTGCATCTTGAGCCGATTCCGCTGTTGACAGAGCTAAAATGCGGGTTTTTTGCCATTCCGTTGTCGAATGCGGTGAAAATCGCGTCTTATGTTGTTTCCCAGCTCGAATACGGTGAAAATCGCGTTCATTTCTGTTTGCCCAGTCGACAGCGGTGAAAAGTGCATATTTAGCCGATTCCACGGTCGACAGAGCTAAAATGCGCGTTATGGGCCATTCCTATGTCGAATGTGGTGAAAATCGCGTCTTAGGTTGTTTCCAAGCTCGAATTCGGTGATAATAGCGTTCTTTTCCGTTTGCCCAGTCGACTGAGGTGAAAATTGCATATTTAGGCTATTCCACGGTCGATAGAGCTAACAAGCGCGTTCAGGGCTTTTCCTAGGTCGAATGCGGTGAAATCGCGTTCTTTTCCGTTTGCCCAGTTGTCAGAGGTGAAAAGTGCATATATAGCCGATTCCACTTCGACTGAGCTAAAATGAGCGTTTTGGCCTTTCCTAGGTCGAATGCGGTGAAAATCGCGTCTTATCTTGTTTCCTAGGTCGAATGCAGTGAAAATCATGTCATTTGCTGTTTGCCCAGGCGACAGAGGTGAAAACAGCATCTTGAGCCCGATTCCACGGGGAACGCAGCTAAAATGCGCGTTTGGGCCATTTCTAGGTCGAGAGCGGTGCAAGTCGCGTCCTAGGTTGTTTCCTAGGTTAAATGCGGTGAAAGTCGCGTTCACTTCCGTTTGCCCAGTCGACGGCGGTGAAAAGTGCATATTTAGCCGATTCCACGGTCGACCGTGCTAAAAAGCGCGTTGTAGGCCTTTCCTAGGTCAAACGCGTGAAAATCGCGTCATATCTTGTTTCCTAGGTCGAATACAGTGAAAATCACGTATATTGCTGTTTGCACAGGCGACAGAGGTGAAAAGTGCATCATGAGCTGATTCCACGGTCGACAGAGCTAAAATGCGAAATTTTGGCCATTCCTAGGTCGAATGCAATGAAAATCGTGTTTTAGCTGGTTTCCTAGGTCGAATGCGCTGAAGATTGCGTTCTTTTCCGTTTGCCCAGTCAACAGAGGTGAAAAGTGCATATTTTGCAGATTCCACGGTTGACAGAGCTGAAAAGCGCGTTTGGGCCTTTAGTAGGTCGAATGCTGTGAAAAGAGGTCTTATCTTGTTTCCTAGATCGAATGCGGTAAAAATCGCGTTCGTTTCAGTTTTCCCAGTCGAAAGAGGTGAAAAGTGCATATTCAGCCGAATCCACGGTCGACCGAGCTAAAACACGCGTTTTGGACATTTCCTCGGTCGAATGCGGTGAAAATCGCGTCTTTTCTTGTTTCCTAGGTCGAATGCGGTGAAACTTGCGTTCTTTTCCGCTTGCCAAGTCGACAGAGGTGAAAAGTGAATATTTAGCCGATTCCACGGTCGACAGAGCTAAAAAGCGCGTTTTGTGCCATTCCTAGGTCAAATGCGGTAAAAATTTACGTCTAATTTGGTTTCCTAGGTTGAATGCGGTGAAAACCGCGTTCTTTTCCGTTATCCCAGTTGACAGAGGTGAAAAGTGCATATTAAGCCGATTCCATGGTCGACAGAGCTAAAAAGCGCGTTTTGGGCCATTCCTAGGCCAAATGCGGTGAAAATCGCGTCTTAGGTTGTTTCCTGGGTCGAATACAGTTAAAATCACGTCCTATGCTGTGTGCCAAAGCGACAGAGGTGAAAAGTGCATCCAGAGCCGATCCACGGTAGACACAGCTAAAATGAGCGTTTTGAGCCATTTCTAGGTCGAATGAGGTGAAAATCGCGTCTATGGCCGTATCTAAAGTCGAATGCGGTGAAAATCGCGTTTTTTCCCGTTTGCACAGTCGACGGAGGTGATAAGTGCAAATTTAGCCGATTCCACGGTCGACATAGCTAAAAAGCTCGTTTTGGGCCTTTAGTAGGTCGAATGCGGTGAAACAGCGTCATGGGTGTTTCCTAGGTCGAATGCGGTGAAAATCGCGTCCTAGGTTGTTTCCCAGGTCGAATGCGGTGAAAATCGTGTTTTTTTCACGTTTGCTCAGTCGACGAAGATGAAATGTGCATATTTAGCCGATTCCACGGTCGACAGAGCTAAAAAGAGCGTTTGATGCCTTTCCTCGGTGGAATGCGTTGAAAACCGCGTCATATCTTGTTTCCTAGGTCGAATACAGTGAAAATCACGTCCATTGCTGTTTGCCCAGGCGACAGAGGTGAAAAGTGCTTCTTTAGCCGATTTCGTTGTCGACAGAGCTAAAATACGTGTTTTGGGCCATTCCAATGTCGAATGCGGTGAAAATCGCGTCTTATATTGTTTCCCAGCTCGAATGCGGTGAAAATCGCGTTCATTTCCATTTGCCCAGTCGACAGCGGTGAAAAGTGCATATTTAGCCGATTCCACGGTCGACAGAGCTAAAAGCGCGTTTTATGCCTTTCCTCGGTCGAATGCGGTGAAAATCGTGTCTTAGGTTGTTCCCTTGGTCGAATGCGGGAAAATCGCGTTCTTTTCAGTCTGCCAGTCGACAAAGATGAAAAGTGCATATCTAGCCGATTCCACGGTCGACAGAGCTAAAAAGCGAGTTTCATGCCTTCCCTCGGTCGAATGTGGTGAAAATCGCGCCTTATCGTGTTTCCTAGGTCGAATGCGGAGAAAATCTGGGTTCTTTTCCGTTTGCCCAGTCGACAGAGATGAAAAGTGCATGATAAGCCAATTCCACGGTCGACAGAGGCAAAAAGAGCATTTTATGCCTTACCTCGGTCAAATGCGGTGAAACCGCGTTATGGGTGTTTCTTAGGTTGAATGCAGTGAAAATCGCGTTTTATCTTGTTTCCTAGGTCGAATACAGTGTAAATCACTTCCTTTGCTGTTTGCCCAGGCGACAGAGGTGAAAAGTGCATCATGAGCTGATTCCACGGTCGACAGAGCTAAAATGCGAGGTATGGGCCATTCCTAGGTCGCATGCAGTGAAAATCGTGTCTTAGGTGGTTTCCTAGGTCGAATGCGTTGTATATCGCGTTCTTTTCCGTTCGCCCAGTAGAGAGAGGTGAAAAGTGCATATTTAGCCGATTCCATGGTCGACATAGCTAAAAAACGCGTTTTGGGCCTCTCCTAGGTCGAAGTTGGTGAAAATCGCGTCTAATCATGTTTCCTAGGTCGAATGCGGTGAAAATCGCGTTCTTTTCCGTTTGCCCAGTCGACAGAGGTGAAAAGTGCATATATAGCCGATTCTACCGTCGACAGAGCTAAAAACGCGTTATGGGTCTTTCCTGGGTCGAATGCGGTTAAGCATTGTCTTAGGGAGTTTCCTAGGTCGAATGCGGTGGGAATAGCTTCTTATCTTGTTTCCTAGGTCGAATACAGTGAAAATCGCGTCCTTTGCTGTTTGCCCAGGCGACAGAGGTGAAAAGTGCATATTTAGCCGTTTCCTCGGTCGACAGAGCTAAAATGCGTGTTATGGGCCTTTCCCAGGTCGAGTGCGACGAAAATCGCGTCCTAGGTTGTTTCCTAGGTCGAATGCGGTGAAAATCGCGTTCTTTTCCGTTTGCCCAGTCGACAGAGGTGAAAAGTGCATATTTAGCCGATTCCACGGTCGACAGAGCTAAAAAGCGCGTTTAATGCCTTTCCCCGGTCGAATGCGGTGAAAATCGCGTCTCATCTTGTTTCCTAGGTCGGATACAGTAAAAATCACGTCGTTTGCTTTTTGCCCAGGCGACAGAGGTAAAAAGTGCATATTTAGCTGTTTCCACGGTCGACAAAGCTAAAATGCGTGTTTTGGGCCATTCCTTGGTCGAATGCGGTGAAAATCGCGTCCTAGGTTGTTTCCTAGGTCGAATGCGGTGAAAATCGCGTCATTTTCCGTTTGCGTAGTCGACAGAGGTGAAAAGTGCATATTTAGCCGATTCCACAGTCGACAGAGCTAAAAAGCGCGTTTTATGCTTATCTCGGTCGAATGCGGTGAAAATCGCGTCTTATCTTGTTTCCTAGGTCAAATACAGTGAAAATCACGTCGTTTGCTGTTTGCCCAGGCGACAGAGGTGAAAAGTGCATAATTACCCGATTCCACGGTCGACAGAGCTAAAAAGCGCGTTTTATGCCTTTCTTCGGTTGAATGCGGTGAAAATCGCGTCCTAGGTTGTTTCCTTGGTCGAATGCGGTGAAAATCGCGTTCTTTTCCGTTTGCCCAGTCGACAGAGGTGAAAAGTGCATATTTTGCCGATTCCACGGTCGGCAAAGCTAAAAAGTGCGTTTTATGCCTTTCCTCGGTCGGATGCGGTGAAAATCGCGTCGTATCTTGTTTCCTAGGTCGAATACAGTGAAAATCACGTCGTTTGCTGTTTGCCCAGGCGACAGAGGTGAAAAGTGCATATATAGCCGTTTTCACGGTCGACAGAGCTGAAATGCTTGTTTTGGGCCATTCCTAGGTCGAATGTGGTGAAAATCGCGTTCTTTTCCGTTTGCCGAGTCGATAGAGGTGATAAGTGCATATTTAGCCGATTCCACGGTCGACAGAGCTAAAAAGCGCGTTTTATGCCTTTCCTCGGTCGAATGCGGTGAAAATCGCGTCCAAGGTTGTTTCCTTGGTCGAATGCGGTGAAAATCGCGTTCTTTTCCGTTTTCCCCAGTCGACAGAGGTGAAAAGTGCATATTTAGCCGATTCCACGGTCGACAGAGCTAAAACCGCGTTTTATGCCTTTCCTCGGTCGAATGCGGTCAAAATCGCGTCTTTTCTTGTTGCCGAGGTCGAATACAGTGAAAATCACGTCGTTTGCTGTTTGCCCAGGCGACAGAGGTGAAACGTGCATATTTAGCCGTTTCCACGGTCGACAGAGCTAAAATGCGCGTTTTGGGCCGTTCCTAGGTCGAATGCGGTGAAAATCGCGTTCTATGTTGTTTCCTAGGTCGAATGCGGTGAAAATCGCGTTCTTTTCCGTTTGCCCAGTCGACGGAGTCGAAAAGTGCATATTTAGCCGTTTCCACGGTCGACAGAGCTAAAATGCGTGTTTTGGGCCATTCCTAGGTCGAATGCGGTGAAAATCTCGTCCTAGGTTGTTTCCTAGGTCGAATGCGGTGAAAATCGCGTTCTTCTCCGTTTGCCCAGTCGACAGAGGTGAAAAGTGCATATTTAGCCGATTCCACGGTCGACAGAGCTTAAAAGCGCGTTTTATGCCTTTCCTCGGTCGAATGCGGTGAAAATCACGTCCTAGGTTGTTTCCTTGGTCGAATGCGGTGAAAATCGCGTTCATATCCGTTTGCCGAGTCGACAGAGGTGAAAAGTGCATATTTAGCCGATTCCACGGTCGACAGAGCTAAAAAGCGCGTTTTATGCCTTTCTTCGGTCGAATGCGGTGACAATCGCTTCTATTCTTAATTCCTTGGTCGAATACAGTGAAAATCACGCCGTTTGCTGTTTGCTCAGGCGACAGAGGGGAAAAGTGCATATTTAGCCGTTTCCACGGTCGACAGAGCTAAAATGCGTGTTTTGGGCCATTCCTAGGTCGAATGCAGTGAAAATCGCGTCCTAGGTTGTTTCCTAGGTCGAATGCGGTGAAAATCGCGTACTTTTCCGTTTGCCCAGTCGAAAGAGGTGAAAAGTGCATATTTAGCCGATTCCACGGTCGAGAGAGCTAAAAAGCGCGTTTTATGCCTTTCCTCGGTCGAATGCGGTGAAAATCGCGTCCAAGGTTGTTTCCTTGGTCGAATGCGGTGAAAATCGCGTTCTTTTCCGTTTTCCCCAGTCGACAGAGGTGAAAAGTGCATATTTAGCCGATTCCACGGTCGACAGAGCTAAAACCGCGTTTTATGCCTTTCCTCGGTCGAATGCGGTCAAAATCGCGTCTTTTCTTGTTGCCGAGGTCGAATACAGTGAAAATCACGTCGTTTGCTGTTTGCCCAGGCGACAGAGGTGAAACGTGCATATTTAGCCGTTTCCACGGTCGACAGAGCTAAAATGCGCGTTTTGGGCCGTTCCTAGGTCGAATGCGGTGAAAATCGCGTTCTATGTTGTTTCCTAGGTCGAATGCGGTGAAATCGCGTTCTTTTCCGTTTGCCCAGTCGACGGAGTCGAAAAGTGCATATTTAGCCGTTTCCACGGTCGACAGAGCTAAAATGCGTGTTTTGGGCCATTCCTAGGTCGAATGCGATGAAAATCTCGTCCTAGGTTGTTTCCTAGGTCGAATGCGGTGAAAATCGCGTTCTTCTCCGTTTGCCCAGTCGACAAAGGTGAAAAGTGCATATTTAGCCGATTCCACGGTCGACAGAGCTTAAAAGCGTGTTTTATGCCTTTCCTCGGTCGAATGCGGTGAAAATCACGTCCTAGGTTGTTTCCTTGGTCGAATGCGGTGAAAATCGCGTTCATATCCGTTTGCCGAGTCGACAGAGGTGAAAAGTGCATATTTAGCCGATTCCACGGTCGACAGAGCTAAAAAGCGCGTTTTATGCCTTTCTTCGGTCGAATGCGGTGACAATCGCTTCTATTCTTAATTCCTTGGTCGAATACAGTGAAAATCACGCCGTTTGCTGTTTGCTCAGGCGACAGAGGGGAAAAGTGCATATTTAGCCGTTTCCACGGTCGACAGAGCTAAAATGCGTGTTTTGGGCCATTCCTAGGTCGAATGCAGTGAAAATCGCGTCCTAGGTTGTTTCCTAGGTCGAATGCGGTGAAAATCGCGTACTTTTCCGTTTGCCCAGTCGAAAGAGGTGAAAAGTGCATATTTAGCCGATTCCACGGTCGAGAGAGCTAAAAAGCGCGTTTTATGCCTTTCCTCGGTCGAATGCGGTGAAAATCGCGTCCTAGGTTGTTTCCTTGGTCGAATGCGGTGAAAATCGCGTTCTTTTCCGTTTGCCCAGTCGACAGAGGTGAAAAGCGCATACTTAGCCGATTCCACGGTCGACAGAGCTAAAAAGCGCGTTTTATGCCTTTCCTCGGTCGAATGCGGTGAAAATCGCGTCTTATCTTGTTTCCTAGGTCAAATACAGTGAAAATCACGTCGTTTGCTGTTTGCCCAGGCGACAGAGGTGAAAAGTGCATAATTACCCGATTCCACGGTCGACAGGGCTAAAAAGCGCGTTTTATGCCTTTCCTCGGTTGAATGCGGTGAAAATCGCGTCCTAGGTTGTTTCCTTGGTCGAATGCGGTGAAAATCGCGTTCTTTTCCGTTTGCCCAGTCGACAGAGGTGAAAAGTGCATATTTTGCCGATTCCACGGTCGGCAAAGCTAAAAAGTGCGTTTTATGCCTTTCCTCGGTCGGATGCGGTGAAAATCGCGTCGTATCTTGTTTCCTAGGTCGAATACAGTGAAAATCACGTCGTTTGCTGTTTGCCCAGGCGACAGAGGTGAAAAGTGCATATATAGCCGTTTTCACGGTCGACAGAGCTGAAATGCTTGTTTTGGGCCATTCCTAGGTCGAATGTGGTGAAAATCGCGTTCTTTTCCGTTTGCCGAGTCGATAGAGGTGATAAGTGCATATTTAGCCGATTCCACGGTCGACAGAGCTAAAAAGCGCGTTTTATGCCTTTCCTCGGTCGAATGCGGTGAAAATCGCGTCCAAGGTTGTTTCCTTGGTCGAATGCGGTGAAAATCGCGTTCTTTTCCGTTTTCCCCAGTCGACAGAGGTGAAAAGTGCATATTTAGCCGATTCCACGGTCGACAGAGCTAAAACCGCGTTTTATGCCTTTCCTCGGTCGAATGCGGTCAAAATCGCGTCTTTTCTTGTTGCCGAGGTCGAATACAGTGAAAATCACGTCATTTGCTGTTTGCCCAGGCGACAGAGGTGAAACGTGCATATTTAGCCGTTTCCACGGTCGACAGAGCTAAAATGCGCGTTTTGGGCCGTTCCTAGGTCGAATGCGGTGAAAATCGCGTTCTATGTTGTTTCCTAGGTCGAATGCGGTGAAAATCGCGTTCTTTTCCGTTTGCCCAGTCGACGGAGTCGAAAAGTGCATATTTAGCAGTTTCCACGGTCGACAGAGCTAAAATGCGTGTTTTGGGCCATTCCTAGGTCGAATGCGGTGAAAATCTCGTCCTAGGTTGTTTCCTAGGTCGAATGCGGTGAAAATCGCGTTCTTCTCCGTTTGCCCAGTCGACAGAGGTGAAAAGTGCATATTTAGCCGATTCCACGGTCGACAGAGCTTAAAAGCGCGTTTTATGCCTTTCCTCGGTCGAATGCGGTGAAAATCACGTCCTAGGTTGTTTCCTTGGTCGAATGCGGTGAAAATCGCGTTCTTTTCCGTTTGCCGAGTCGACAGAGGTGAATAATGCATATTTAGCCGATTCCACGGTCGACAGAGCTAAAAAGCGCGTTTTATGCCTTTCCTCGGTCGAATGCGGTGAAAATCGCTTCTATTCTTAATTCCTAGGTCGAATACAGTGAAAATCACGCCGTTTGCTGTTTGCTCAGGCGACAGAGGGGAAAAGTGCATATTTAGCCGTTTCCACGGTCGACAGAGCTAAAATGCGTGTTTTGGGCCATTCCTAGGTCGAATGCAGTGAAAATCGCGTCCTAGGTTGTTTCTTAGGTCGAATGCGGTGAAAATCGCGTACTTTTCCGTTTGCCCAGTCGAAAGAGGTGAAAAGTGCATATTTAGCCGATTCCACGGTCGACAGAGCTAAAAAGCGCGTTCATGCCTTTGTACGGTCGAATGCTGTGAAAATCGCGTCATATCTTGTTTCCTAGGTCGAATATAGTGAAAATCACGCCGTTTGCTGTTTGCCCAGGCGACAGAGGGGAAAAGTGCATATTCAGCCGTTTCCACGGTCGACAGAGCTAAAATGCGTGTTTTGGGCCATTCCTAGGTCGAATGCGGGGAAAATCGCGTCCAATGTTGTTTCCTAGGTCGAATGCGGTGAAAATCGCGTTCTTTTCCGTTTGCCCAGTCGACAGAGGTGAAAAGTGCATATTTAGCCGATTCCACGGTCGACAGAGCTAATAAGCGCGTTTGATGCCTTTCCTCGGTCGAATGCGGTGAAAAGCGCGTCCTAGGTCGTTTCCTTGGTCGAATGCGGTGAAAATCGCGTTCTTTTCCGTTTGCCCAGTCGACAGAGGTGAAAAGCGCATATTTAGCCGATTCCACGGTCGACAGAGCTAAAAAGCGCGTTTTATGCCTTTCCTCGGTCGAATGCGGTGAAAATCGCGTCTTATCTAGTTTCCTAGGTCGAATACAGTGAAAATCACGTCGTTTGCTGTTTGCCCAGGCGACAGAGGTGAAAAGTGCATATTCAGCCGTTTCCACGATCGACAGAGCTAAAATGCGTGTTTTGGGCCATTCCTTGGTCGAATGCGGTGAAAATCGCGTCCTAGCTTCTTTCCTAGGTCGAATGCGGTGAAAATCGCGTTCTTTTCCGTTTGCCCAGTCGAAAGAGGTGAAAAGTGCATATTTAGCCGATTCCACGGCCGACAGAGCTTAAAAGCGCGTTTTATGCCTTTCCTCGGTCGAATGCGGTGAAAATCACGTCTTAGGTTGTTTCCTTGGTCGAATGCGTTGAAAATCGCATTCTTTTCCGTTTGCCCAGTCGACATTGGTGAAAAGTGCATATTTAGCCGATTTCACGGTCGACAGAGCTAAAGAGCGCGTTTTAAGCCTTTCCTCGATCGAATGCGGTGAAAATCGCTTCTTTTCTTGTTTCCTAGGTCGAATACAGTGAAAATCACGCCGTTTGCTGTTTGCCCAGGCGACAGAGGTGAAAAGTGCATATTTAGCCGCTTTCACGGTCGACAGAGCTAAAATGCGTGTTTTAGGCCATTCCTAGGTCGAATGCAGTGAAAATCGCGTCCTAGGTTGTTTCCTAGGTCGAATGCGGTGAAAATCGCGTTCTTTTCCGTTTGCCCAGTCGAAAGAGGTGAAAAGTGTATATTTAGCCGATTCCACGGTCGACAGAGCTAAAATGCGCGTTTTATGCCTTTCCTCGGTCGAATGCGGTGAAAATCGCGTCTTATCTAGTTTCCTAGGTAGAATACTGTAAAAATCACGTCGTTTGCTGTTTGCTCAGGCGACAGAGGAGAAAAGTGCATATTTAGCCGTTTCCACGGTCGACAGAGCTAAAATGCGTGTTTTGGGCCATTCCTAGGTCGAATGCAGTGAAAATCGCGTCCTAGGTTGTTTCCTAGGTCGAATGTGGTGAAAATTGCAATCTTTTCCGTTTGCCCAGTCGACAGAGTCGAAAAGTGCATATTTAGCCGTTTCCACGGTCGACAGAGCTAAAATGCGTGTTTTGGGCCATTCCTAGGTCGAATGCGGTGAAAATCGTGCCCTAGGTTGTTTCCTAGGTCGAATGCGGTGGAAATCGCGTTCTTTTCCGTTTGCCCAGTCGACAGAGGTGAAAAGTGCATATTTAGCCGATTCCACGGTCGACAGAGCTAAAAAGCGCGTTTTATGCCTTTCCTCGGTCTAATGCGGTGAAAATCGCGTGTTATCTTGTTTTTTAGGTCGGATACAGTGAAAATCACGTCGTTTGCTGTTTGCCCATGCGACAGAGGTGAAAAGTGCATATATAGCCGTTTCCACGGTCGACAGAGGTAAAATGCTTGTTTTGGGCCTTTCCTAGGTCGAATGCGGTGAAAATCGCGTCCTAGGTTGTTTTCTAGGTCGAATGCGGTAAGAATCGCGTTCTTTTCCGGTTTGCCAAGTCGACAGAGGTGAAAAGTGCATATTTAGCCGATTCCAGGGTCGACAAAGCTAAAAAGCGCGTTTTATGCCTTCCCTCGGTCTAATGCGGGGAAAATCGCGTCTTATCTTGTTTCCTAGGTCGAATACAGTGAAAATAACGTCGTTTGCTGTTTGCCCAGGCGACAGAGGTGAAAAGTGCATATACAGGGTGTTTAAAAAATACACGGCATAATTTCAGGTATGTATTTCCCACATGTAGACAATCAAAATAGTTCATTACAACATATGTCCGGAAATGCTTCATTTCCGAGTTATGGCCTTCACAACATTGAAATTCACCGGAACGTTTTTCTTTCCGCAGGTCGTTGCCATTACAGAAGATGTTCAAAATGACCACCTCCTGCTTGAATACAGACCTCACATCGATGTCTCATTGACCTGCGAACACGATCCCACACTCCAGGAATGTTGCGTATGTCCTCAGAGCGTGCCACAATTCGATTCCGAAGGGATTCCAAATCAGGCACCGGAGACGAATAAACCAATGATTTTAAATGGCCCCACAAGTAGAAATCGAGAGGGTTCAGATCAGGTGAGCGTGGAGGCCAAGCAATTGGGCCACCTCTACCTATCCATCGATCAGGAAATCTTCGATCCAAGTACCGGCGAGCCGTACGACTGAAGTGTGCAGGAGCGCCGTCATGCAAGAAGTGAGCGTGCTGACGATCGATCAGTGGAGTGTCGTCATAAACATCAGGTATGATGTTTTCCAGGAAGTTTGTGTACGCCTGCCCCGTAAGTCTGTTTACAAGTACATGGGGTCCAACTAACCGATCACCAATGATACCGGCCCACATGTTGAGGGAGAACCGCACCTGGTGATGAGATACAACAGTTGCATTTGGGTTTTCATACGCCCATACATGCTGATTGTGGAGATTTGTTATGCCATCTCGTGTGAACTGTGCTTCATCTGTAAATAATACTAAGGCAGGAAAGTTCGGATTTGCAGCACATTGCTGCAAGAACCACTGACAGTACCTAACTCGTGCAGGGTAATCTGCTGGTGACAGCGCCTGTACACGTTGCAAATGGTAAGGATACAATTGATACTCTTTCAGCAGTCTCCAGACAGTCGTATGGGGAACATTCACTTGCAACGCTAACCTTCGTGTGCTGATAGAAGGAGTTCTGTTCACAATCTCCAGAATCTCCTCCTGTTCTTCTGGAGTTGTAGATCTTGGTCGTCCCCTTCCCAATCCAGGAGAGTCAAATTTTCCATACTCGCACAGACGCTGATGGAGACTTACAAATGTCTTCCGATCTGGACATTGTCGCTGTGGGTACCTCTCCTGGTACAAACGACGAGCCAGCGCAGCATTGCCGTCTGCCTTACCGTAGATCAAGTGCATCTCTGCCAGCTCCTGATTTGTGTACATGACACACAGTCGAACGCCAAACACAACACTGAATTTAACCTTCGCCTAGGAATGATCTGTCAGAGTGCCCTCTTAATGTGTCCTTTGACGGCAACGACCTGCGGAAAGAAAAACGTTCCGGTGAATTTCAATGTTGTGAAGGCCATAACTCGGAAATGAAGCATTTCCGGACATATGTTGTAATGAACTATTTTGATTGTCTACATGTGGGAAATACATACCTGAAATTATGCCGTGTATTTTTGAAACACCCTGTATAGCCGTTTCCACAGTCGACAGAGCTTAAATGCGTGTTTTGGGCCATTCCTATGTCGAATGTGGTGAAAATCGCGTCCTAGTTTGTTTCCTAGGTCGAATGCGGTGAAAATCGCGTTCTTTTCCGTTTGCCCAATGGACAGAGGTGAAAAGTGCATATTTAGCCGATTCAACGGTCGACAGAGCTAAAAAGCGCGTTTTATGCCTTTCCTAGGCCGAATGCGGTGGAAATCGCGTCTTATCTTGTTTCCTAGGTCGAATACAGTGATAATCACGTCGTTTGCTGTTTGCCCAGTCGACAGAGGTTAAAAGTGCATATTCAGCCGATTCCACGGTCGACATAGCTAGAAAGCGTGTTTTATGCCTTTCCTCGGTCGTACGCGGGGAAAATCGCGTCTTAACTTGTTTCCTAGGTCGAATACAGTGAAAATAACGTCGTTTGCTGTTTGCCCAGGCGATAGAGGTGAAAACTGCATATTTAGCCGTTTCCATGGTCGACGGAGCTAAAATGCCTGTTTTGGGTCATTCCTAGGTCGAATGCGGTGAAAATCGCGTCCTAGGTTGTTTCCTAGGTCGAATGCGGTCAAAATCGCGTTCTTTTCCGTTTGCCCAGTCGTTAGAGGTGAAAAGTGCATATTTAGCCGATTCCCCGGTCGACAGAGCTAAAAAGCCCGTTTTATGCCTTTCCTCGGTCGAATGCGGTGAAAATAGCGTGTTACCTTGTTTCCTAGGTCGAATCCAGTGAAAATCATGTCGTTTGCTGTTTGCCCAGGCGACAGAGGAGAAAAGTGCATATTTAGCCGTTTCCACGGTCGACAGAGGAAAAATGCGTGATTTGGGCCATTCCTAGGTCGAATGCGGTAAAAATCGCGTCCTAGGTTGTTTCCTAGGTCGAATGCGGTGAAAATCGCGTTCTTTTCCGTTTGCCCAGTCGACAGAGTTGAAAAGTGCATATTTAGCCGATTCCCCGGTCGACAGAGCTAAAAAGCCCGTTTTATGCCTTTCCTCGGTCGAATGCGGTGAAAATTGCGTCTTATCTTGTTTCCTAGGTCGAATACAGTGAAAATCACGTCGTTTGCTGTTTGCCCAGTTGAGAGAGGTGAAAAGTTGATATTTAGCCGATTCCACGGTCGACAGAGGTAGAATGCGTGTTTTAGGCCATTTCTAGGTCGAATGCGGTGAAAATCGCGTACTAGGTTGTTTCCTAGTTCGAATGCGGTGAAAATCGCGTTCTTCTCCGTTTTCCCAGTCGACAGAGGTGAAAAGTGCATATTTAGCCGATTCTAGGGTCGACAAAGCTAAAAAGCGCGTTTTATGCCTTCCCTCGGTCTAATGCGGGGAAAATCGCGTCTTATCTTGTTTCCTAGGTCGAATACAGTGAAAATAACGTCGTTTGCTGTTTGCCCAGGCGACAGAGGTGAAAACTGCATATTTAGCCGTTTCAACGGTCGACGGGGCTAAAATGCGTGTTTGGGTCATTCCCAGGTCGAATGCGGTGGAATTCGCATCCTAGGTTGTTTTCTAGGTCGAATGCGGTGAACACCGCGTTCTTTTCCGTTTGCCCAGTCGACAGAGGTGAACAGTGCATATCTAGCCGATTCCACGGTCGACAGAGCTAAAAAGCGCGTTCTATGCATTTCCTCGGTCGATTGCGGTGAAAATCGCGTTTTATCTTGTTTCCTAGGTCGGATACAGTGAAAATCACGTCGTTTGCTGTTTGCCCAGGCGACAGAGGTGAAAAGTGCATATTTAGCCGTTTCCACGGTCGACAGAGCTAGAACGCGTGTTTTGGGCCATTCCTAGGTCGAATGCGGTGAAAATCGCGTCCTAGGTTGTTTCTTAGGGCGAATGCGGTGAAAATCGCGTTCTTTTCCGTTTGCCCAGTCGACAGAGGTGAAAAGTGCATATTTAGCCGATTCCACGGTCGACAGAGCTAAAAAGCGCGTTGTATGCCTTTCCTCGGTCTAATGCGGTGAAAATCGCGTCTTATCTTGTTTGTTGGGTCGGGTACAGTGAAAATACCGTCGTTTGCTGTTTGCCCATGCGACAAAGGTGAATAGTGCATATATAGCCGTTTCCACGGTCGACAGAGGTGAAATGCATGTTTTGGGCCTTTCCTAGGTCGAATGCGGTGAAAATCGCGTCCTAGGTTGTTTCCTAGGTCGAATGCGGTGAGAATCGCGTTCTTTTCCGTTCGCCAAGTCGACAGAGGTGAAAAGTGCATATGTAGCCGATTCCACGGTCGACAGAGCTAAAAAGCGCGTTTTATGCCTTTCCTAGGTCGAATGCGGTGAAAATCGCGTCTTATCTTGTTTCCTAGGTCGAATACGGTGAAAATCACGTCGTATGCTGTTTGCCCAGGCGACAGAGGTGAAAAGTGCATATATAGCCTTTTCACGGTCGACAGAGCTTACATGCGTGTTTTGGGCCATTCCTATGTCGAATGCGGTGAAAATCACGTCCTAGGTTGTTTCCTAGGTCGAATGCGTGAATAATCGCGTTCTTTCTCGTTTGTCCAGTCGACAGAGGGGAAAAGTGCATATTTAGCCGATTCCACGGTCGACAGAGATAAAAAGCGCGTTTTATGCCTTTCCTCAGTCGAATGCGGTGAAAATCGCGTCATATCTTGTTTCCTAGGTCGGATACAGTGAAAATCACTTCGTTTGCTGTTTGCCCAGGCGACAGCGGTGAAAAGTGCATATATATAGCCGTTTCCACGGTCGACAGAGCTAAAATGCGTGTTTTGGGCCATTCCTAGGTCGAATGCGGTGAAAATCGCGTCCTAGGTTGTTTCTTAGTGCGAATGCGGTGAAAATCGCGTTCTTTTCCGTTTGCCCAGTCGACAGAGTTGAAAAGTGCATATTTAGCCGATTCCACGGTCGACAGAGCTAAAAAGTGCGTTTTATGCCATTCCTCGGTCAAATGCGGTGAAAATCGCGTCTTATCTTGTTTCCTAGGTCGGATACAGTGAAAATCACGTCGTTTGCTGTTTGCCCATGCGACAGAGGTGAAAAGTGCATATATAGCCGTTTCCACGGTCGACAGAGGTAAAATTCTTGTATTGGGCCTTTCCTAGGTCGAATGCGGTGAAAATCGCGTCCTAGGTTGTTTCCTAGGTCGAATGCGGTGAGAATCGCGTTCTTTTCCGTTTGCCCAGTCGTTAGAGGTGAAAAGTGCATATTTAGCCGATTCCCCGGTCGACAGAGCTAAAAAGCCCGTTATATGCCTTTCCTCGGTCGAATGCGGTGAAAATAGCGTCTTACCTTGTTTCCTAGGTCGAATCCAGTGAAAATCACGTCGTTTGCTGTTTGCCCAGGCGACAGAGGAGAAAAGTGCATATTTAGCCGTTTCCACGGTCGACAGAGGAAAAATGCTTGTTTTGGGCCATTCCTAGGTCGAATGCGGTAAAAATCGCGTCCAAGGTTGTTTCCTAGGTCGAATGCGGTGAAAATCGCGTTCTTTTCCGTTTGCCCAGTCGACAGAGGTGAAAAGTGCATATCTAGCCGATTCCACGGTCGACAGAGCTAAAAAGCGCGTTTTATGCCTTTCCTCGGTCGAATGCGGTGAAAATCGCGACTTATCTTGTTTCCTAGGCCGAATACAGTGAAAATCACGTCGTTTGTTGTTTGCCCAGTTGAGAGAGGTGAAAAGTTGATATTTAGCCGATTCCACGGTCGACAGAGGTAGAATGCGTGTTTTAGGCCATTCCTAGGTCGAATGCGGTGAAAATCGCGTACCAGGTTGTTTCCTAGTTCGAATGCGGTGAAAATCGCGTTCTTTTCCGTTTGCCCAGTCGACAGAGGTGAAAAGTTCATATTTAGCCGATTCCAGGGTCGACAAAGCTAAAAAGCGCGTTTTATGCCTTCCCTCGGTCTAATGCGGGGAAAATCGCGTCTTATCTTGTTTCCTAGGTCGAATACAGTGAAAATAACGTCGTTTGCTGTTTGCCCAGGCGACGGAGGTGAAAACTGCATATTTAGCCGTTTCAACGGTCGACGGAGCTAAAATGCGTGTTTTGGGTCATTCCCAGGTCGAATGCGGTGAAATTCGCATCCTAGGTTGTTTTCTAGGTCGAATGCGGTGAAAACCGCGTTCTTTTCCGTTTGCCCAGTCGACAGAGGTGAACAGTGCATATCTAGCCGATTCCACGGTCGACAGAGCTAAAAAGCGCGTTCTATGCATTTCCTCGGTCGATTGCGGTGAAAATCGCGTATTATCTTGTTTCCTAGGTCGGATACAGTGAAAATCACGTCGTTTGCTGTTTGCCCAGGCGACAGAGGTGAAAAGTGCATATTTAGCCATTTCCACGGTCGACAGAGCTAAAACGCGTGTTTTGGGCCATTCCTAGGTCGAATGCGGTGAAAATCGCGTCCTAGGTTGTTTCTTAGGGCGAATGCGGTGAAAATCGCGTTCTTTTTCGTTTGCCCAGTCGACAGAGGTGAAAAGTGCATATTTAGCCGATTCCACGGTCGACAGAGCTAAAAAGCGCGTTGTATGCTTTTCCTCGGTCTAATACGGTGAAAATCGCGTCTTATCTTGTTTCCTGGGTCGGATACAGTGAAAATACCGTCGTTTGCTGTTTGTCCATGCGACAAAGGTGAAAAGTGCATATATAGCCGTTTCCACGGTCGACAGAGGTAAAATGCATGTTTTGAGCCTTTCCAAGGTCGAATGCGGTGAAAATCGCGTCCTAGGTTGTTTCCTAGGTCGAATGCGGTGAGAATCGCGTTCTTTTCCGTATGCCCAGTCGTTAGAGGTGAAAAGTGCATATTTAGCCGATTCCCCGGTCGACAGAGCTAAAAAGCCCG
This sequence comes from Morinoia aosen, assembly GCA_030386875.1. Classification (NCBI taxonomy): domain Eukaryota; kingdom Metazoa; phylum Arthropoda; class Malacostraca; order Amphipoda; family Talitridae; genus Morinoia; species Morinoia aosen. The sequence continues at coordinate 35,814,020 of CM059562.1, forward strand.
TTGTATGCCTTTCCTGGGTCGAATGCGGTGAAAATAGCGTCTTACCTTGTTTCCTAGGTCGAATCCAGTGAAAATCACGTCGTTTGCTGTTTGCCCAGGCGACAGAGGAGAAAAGTGCATATTTAGCCGTTTCCACGGTCGACAGAGGAAAAATGCGTGTTTTGGGCCATTCCTAGGTCGAATGCGGTAAAAATCGCGTCCTAGGTTGTTTCCTAGGTCGAATGCGGTGAAAATCGCGTTCTTTTCCGTTCGCCCAGTCGACAGAGGTGAAAAGTGCATATCTAGCCGATTCCACGGTCGACAGAGCTAAAAAGCTCGTTTTATGCCTTTGCTCGGTCGAATGCGGTGAAAATCGCGTCTTATCTTGTTTTCTAGGTCGAATACAGTGAAAATCACGTCGTTTGCTGTTTGCCCAGTTGAGAGAGGTGAAAAGTTGATATTTAGCCGATTCCACGGTCGACAGAGGTAGAATGCGTGTTTTAGGCCATTCCTAGGTCGAATGCGGTGAAAATCGCGTTCTTCTCCGTTTGCCCAGTCGACAGAGGTGAAAAGTGCATATATAGCCGATTCCACGATCGATAGAGCCAGAAAGCGCGTTTTATGCCTTTCCTCGGTCGAATGAGGTGAAAATCGCGTCGCATCTTCCTTCCTAGGTCGAATACGGTGAAAATCACGTCGTTTGCTGTTTGCCCAGGCGACATAGGTGAAAATTGGATATTTAGCCGATTCCACGGTCGACAAAGGTAAAATGCGTGTTATGGGCCATTCCTAGGTCGAATGCGGTGAAAATCGCGTTCTATGTTGTTTCCTAGGTCGAATGCGGTGAAAATCGCGTTCTTTTCCGTTTGCCCAGTCGACAGAGTCGAAAAGTGCATATTTGGCCGTTTCCATGGTCGACAGAGCTAAAATGCGTGTTTTGGGCCATTCCTAGGTCGAATGCGGTGAAAATCGCGTCCTAGGTTGTTTCCTAGGTCGATTGCGGCAAAAATCGCGTTCTTTTCCGTTTGCCCAGTCGACAGAGGTGATAAGTGCATATTTAGCCGATTCCACGGTCGACAGAGCTTAAAAACGCGTTTTATGCCTTTCCTCGGTCGAATGCGGTGAAAATCACGTCCTAGGTTGTTTCCTTGGTCGAATGCGGTGAAAATCGCGTTCTTTTCCGTTTGCAAAGTCGACAGAGGTGAAAAGTGCATATTTAGCCGATTCCACGGTCGACAGAGCTAAAAAGCGCGTTTTATGCCTTTCCTCGGTCGAATGCGGTGAAAATCGCTTCTTTTATTGTTTCCTAGGTCTAATACAGTGAAAATGACGCCGTTTCTGTTTGCTCAGGCGACAGAGGGGAGAAGTGCATATTTAGCCGTTTCCACGGTCGACAGAGCTAAAATGCGTGTTTTGGGCCATTCCTAGGTCGAATGCAGTGAAAATCGCGTCCTAGGTTGTTTCCTAAGTCGAATGCGGTGAAAATCGCGTTCTTTTCCGTTTGCCCAGTCGAAAGAGGTGAAAAGTGCATATTTAGCCGATTCCACGGTCGACAGAGCTAAAAAGCGCGTTCATGCCTTTTCACGGTCGAATGCGGTGAAAATCGCGTCATATCTTGTTTCCTCGGTCGAATACAGTGGAAATCACGCCATTTGCTGTTTGCCCAGGCGACAGAGGTGAAAAGTGCATATTTAGCCGTTTCCACGGTCGACAGAGCTAAAATGCGTGTTTTGGGCCATTCCTAGGTCGAATGCGGTGAATATCGCGTCCAATGTTGTTTCCTAGGTCGAATGCGGTGAAAATCGCGTTTTTTTCCGTTTGCCCAGTCGACAGAGGTGAAAAGTGCATATTTAGCCGATTCCACGGTCGACAGAGCTAAAAAGCGCGTTTTATGCCTTTCCTCAGTCGAATGCAGTGAAAATCGCGTCCTAGGTTGTTTCTTAGGTCGAATGCGGTGAAAATCGCGTTCATTTCCGTTTGCCCAGTCGACAGAGGTGAAAAGTGCATATTTGGCCGATTCCACGGTCGACAGAGCTAAAAAGCGCGTTCATGCCTTATCTCGGTCGAATGCGGTGAAAATCGCGTCTTATCTTGTTTCCTAGATCGGATACGGTGAAAATCACGTCGTTTGCTGTTTACCCAGGCAACATAGGTGAAAAGTGGATATTTAGCCGATTCCACGGTCGACAGAGGTAAAATGCGTGTTATGGGCCATTCCTAGTTCGAATGCGGTGAAAATCGCGTTCTTTTTCGTTCGCCCAGTCGACAGAGTTGAAAAGTGCATGGTAAGCCGATTCCACGGTCGACAGAGCTAAAAAGCATGTTTTATGCCTTTCCTCGGTCGATTGCTGTGAAAATCGCGTCTTATCTTGTTTCCTAGGTCAAATACAGTGAAAATCACGTCGTTTGCGGTTTGCACAGGCGACAGAGGTGAAAAGTTCATATATAACCGATTCCACGGTCGACAGAGCTAAAATGCGTGTTCTGGGCCATTCCTAGGTCGAATTTGGTGAAAATCACGTCTTAGGTTGTTTCCTAGGTCGGATACCGTGAAAATCACGTCTTTTGCTGTTTGCCCAGGCAACAGAGGTGAGAAGTGCATATATGACCGTTTCAACGGTCGACAGAGCTAAAATGCGTGTTTTAGGCCATTCCTAGGTCGAATGCGGTGAAGATTACGTCCTAGGTTGTTTCTTACGTCGAATGCGGTGAAAATCGCGTTCTTTTCCGTTTGCCCAGTCGAAAGAGGTGAAAAGTGCATATTTTGCCGATTCCACGGTCGACAGAGCTAAAAAGCGCGTTTTATGCCTTTCCTCGGTCGAATGGGGTGAAAATCGCGTCGTATCTTGTTTCCTAGGTCGAATTTAGTGAAAATCACGTCGTTTGCTGTTTGCCCAGGCGACAGAGGTGAAAAGTGCATATATAGCCGTTTCCACGGTCGACAGAGCTAAAATGCTGGTTTTGGGCCATTCCTAGGTTGAATGCGGTGAAAATCGCGTCCTAGGTTGTTTCCTAGGTCGAATGCGGTGAAAATCGCGTTATTTTCCGTTTGCCCAGTGGACAGAGGTGATAAGTGCATATTTAGCCGATTTCACGGTCGACTGAGCTGAAAAGCGCGTTTTATGCCTTTCCTCAGTCGAATGCGGTGAAAATCGCGTCCAAGGTTGTTTCCTTGGTCGAATGCGGTGAAAATCGCGTTCTTTTCCGTTTGCCCAGTCGACAGAGGTGAAAAGTGAATATTTAGCCGATTCCACGATCGACAGAGCTAAAAACCGCGTTTTATGCCTTTCCTCGGTCGAATGCGGTCAAAATCTCGTCTTTTCTTGTTTCCTAGGTCGAATACAGTAAAAATAACGTCATTTGCTGTTTGCCCAAGCGACAGAGATGAAAAGTGCATATTTAGCCGTTTCCACGGTCGACAGAGCTAAAATGCGTGTTTTGGGCCGTTCCGAGGTCGAATGCGGTGAAAATCGCGTTCTTTTCCGTTTGCCCAGTCGACAGAGTCGGAAGGTGCATATTTAGCCGTTTCCACGGTCGACAGAGCTAAAATGCGTGTTTTGGGCCATTCCTAGGGCGAATGCGGTGAAAATCGCGTCCTGGGTTGTTTCCTAGGTCGAATGCGGTGAAAATCGCGTTCTTTTCCGTTTGCCCAGTCGACAGAGGTGAAAAGTGCATATTTAGCCGATTCCACGGTCGACAGAGCTTAAAAGCGCGTTATATGCCTTTCCTCGGTCGAATGCGGTGAAAATCACGTCCTAGGTTCTTTCCTTGGTCGAATGCGGTGAAAATCGCGTTCTTTTCCGTTTGCCCAGTCGACAGAGGGGAAAGGTGCATATTTAGACGATTCCACGGTCGACAGAGCTAAAAAGCGCGTTTTATGCCTTTCCTCGGTCGAATGCGGTGAAAATCGCTTCTTTTCTTGTTTCCTAGGTCGAATACAGTGAAAATCACGCCGTTTGCTGTTTGCTCAGGCGACAGAGGAGAAAAGTGCATATTTAGCCGTTTCCACGGTCGACAGAGCTAAAATGCGTGTTTTGGGCCATTCCTTGGTCGAATGCAGTGAAAATCGCGTCCTAGGTTGTTTCCTAGGTCGAATGTGGTGAAAATTGCAATCTTTTCCGTTTGCCCAGTCGACAGAGTCGAAAAGTGCATATTTAGCCGTTTCCACGGTCGACAGAGCTAAAATGCGTGTTTTTGGCCATTCCTAGGTCGAATGCGGTGAAAATCGCGCCCTAGGTTGTTTCCTAGGTCGAATGCGGTGGAAATCGCGTTCTTTTCCGTTTGCCCAGTCGACAGAGGTGAAAAGTGCATATTTAGCCGATTCCACGGTCGACAGAGCTAAAAAGCAAGTTTTATGCCTTTCTTCGGTCTAATGCGGTGAAAATCGCGTCTTATCTTGTTTATTAGGTCGGATACAGTGAAAATCACGTCGTTTGCTGTTTGCCCATGCGACAGAGGTGAAAAGTGCATATATAGCCGTTTCCACAGTCGACAGAGCT